>PVIR01010037.1:0-51334 GCA_004026965.1 Petromus typicus
CACAATCTTCCTGCCTCTGCCTCCCGAGTGCTGGGATTACAGGCGTGAGCCACCACGCCCGGCACTGTGGATGTGGTACTGGTTGCTGCTGGGTGTGGGTCTCCACACCCAGTATTGTTATGTGGTTACCGGGGAATCGAACCCGGGCCCTTGCGCTTGCAAGACAGGCGCCGGAACCACTGAGCTAACTCCCCGGCCCCCAAGTTCCTTTTTTGGTTTTGACAAATGCACTGTGGAAACATAAGGTGTTAAGAATAGAAGACAATAAGTGAGGCATATGTAGAGCCCTCTGTACTAATTTTGAAATTTTCTGTATATATAAACTTATTCCAAAATTTAATCCGTCTTCTTTTTAAAAGAAATTCGGCTTCCCCTTCAAGCTTCTCTTTGGATACCTGATTGAATCTCCCACCTTAGCTTTGCTTTGCTTTCTTCTAAACTCTCCAAGCCCTTTGCCTTCTTCTTCACTGGTATATGAAGGTTAGAATCATTTTGCTATTCTTCTAATCACCCATGAACACACTGATATATTATCAACGTGAAGGTGACATTTTTAAAAATCCATAGGATCTCACAGAGTTCCTGACACATGATAAATATTTAATAAGTGTATGTAGATGGAAGGATGGATGGATGGATGGACACACTGCAGCAGCTTGTGCTGTCAGTATAGAAATACTACAGCATGTTTTTTACACCCCCCCCCAGGTTTAGCTAGACATTACCCCCAAAGCAAAATTTATTCTGTGGCCTAAGGCAGTGTCTGATACTACAGGAATAGCAGCATATTTTAAAAACACCTTCCATTCAAGATTTCTAAAGCTATTTAAAAACCACATCTTATTAATCTTCACACCCCCATCACATGAAATGCTTTGGGGAGGATTGGTAATCCAAACTGTACATACCGCAGAGGATTTGAGAGGTACCTAATTAAAGACCCAGCACTGTACACATGTTATCCTGGGCTTAGAGCTACGAAATCAGGGAGTGCTGGGACTCAGAGGAAGAAAAACCGAAGCATTTTTATAGCTGTGGATTTTGACGGATTTGAGATCTTATATAAAAGTTTGAATGACAAAAACAGGTTTAAAAAATCAGGGATAAACAAGACAGCTGGAAGCCAAACAGGATGCCAGAAAGAAAGAAATAAAATGGGAAAAGAAGTGAGTCTTACATTGACCTGTTAAATCAAGGAGGCCCAGCACGGGCATAAGAAATGTTATTGTCTTTGGTGCACATTCTCCAAAAAACAGAGCTCATGACATGAGTTTGCACATAGGAGCGAATTAAAAAACAGGAGTGGAGCACAGAGAAGCATGAACCAGGCTAGGTGAAATGCTCATTGCGGGGAAAACGACACCAACATTATCTGTGATAGCTGCAAGTGTGTATGATTATAAGCTATTATAGTACTACAAATGGTAATGATTAATAGTGATTTTTGCTAAAAATTTTTATGATTATGGATTGAGTGTATATATTAATATTTTGGATTTTTTTTTTGAGACATGGTCTTACTATGTATCCTGGAGGAATGTGCTAGAATGGCACATGTCTACTGGGATTGTGGGTAGTGGCGGTGAGGTCTTCCTGTGTTGCCAAGGGTGGGTAGTCCTTGCCAAGGAACTCAGGGGACCCTTTGCTCAGCCCCTCAAAGTAACTACAGCTACAGGCACACACCACCATCCTGGCTACATATACAGATTTTTTTCAAAACCACTTTTATAGGTTTGGAAATCCTCTGACAATGTATAGATAGCAAACTCTTGTACCTCCTTAACTCCTCCAGCTCGCTAGAGGCTAGTTTTCAAGTTTAAGTACACCAATCATCCAGGCCCAGAGGTTGTAGTGCATTTGTAAGTAGCATCATTATTTTCATTTCTAAATCCACTCAGTGAAAGAGCAGCCTTTGGAAAAACAGCAAGTTCTTAGAAGTACTGTGCTCGTGGAAGGGGATTTCTTGTTCTCCCAGATCTCACATTTCACAGTGAATGCTACCTCGCAGAAGCTGAGCCCATGGACACACAACTGTAACCACAACTGGGCTGCGATGTCCTCAGCCTCTCGCTCTGACTTGTGCACTGAAGCACAAGCAGATTAAGGAGCTGGAGGTTCCTAAGAGGAGGAAGAGAGATCCGGCTGTCAAAAGGAGAACAGAGAAAACCAATGTGCACTCTGCGGGAATCACCAAGAACTCCATGATGTCTGTGGTAATGGAGACCCAGACTGTCAAAGTGGATCAGGATCATTGGCTCCCTGTGCTTCACTGTCTGTTCTTTCCATTCCGTGGAGCAATTTGAGGGAGATGCTCAGGATGAACTGCCCATAGCTCTTGCAACAACCAGGCTTAGGTCAGCTTAGGAAGACAGACCCAAGGTACGTCCTTAGCGCTACCGAGGCCCTAGAAGTTATGGTTGTTGTCTCAGTCCTGGCAGAGATCACCCTCTTCCTCCAAGAACCCCGCTTCACTGGGAACTTGCCCACTGTGTGTGGTTGTGAAGAATAATTTCATGTGACTGTTAATGACTCTGTTCTGTTCCCAACTGGCCACGTGATCTCAGGTCTCTACTAATGTCCTTGGGTTTCAATTTCCTCATCTATAAAATCTAAGTGGAGGAGTACAGCCTTTGAATTCCGAGATGTTGTGATACAAAATTCCTGCCAAGATAAATGCCTCAAGTGTATTTTCTTGTATTTCCCCACAGTTTTCTTTCTCATTATTCTAAACATGGGAAATATCTGATGCCTCGCCCTTCCACGCCCTCCTCAGAAGTTGAGAAAATCCTGAATATTTCTCTTACAAAAAAAGCTTGAGCTATATTGTCTATGCATTTGGTTCCTCTTTTCCAATAAACTTCCTACCTTCTCTTCCAATTGCATACAACCAGGGTGTCAGAAAGATAGCTAATTCATATCAAGCTCTTTGAGTCTGGTAACAAATTTGGTTGCTGCAGATATCTTTTTCATTTTGAATTTGATAATACCGTTCTGTCTATTCACCTCCAATGTACACAGTGAGAATGTCAAGTAGGATGTTTCTCATGGGGAAAAAAATGTGTTTGAGAACTCCTTTGCCTCTTTGGGACCTACAGAATGTCGAATGAAAACCCTTAGGCAGAATTACACACTTATTCTTTTGATTTGTATCTAGATGTCCTACATAGGCTTGTGCGGGCATAGGTGGGGCTTTTTCAGAGCTGTCTGAAATTAGACTGGGTTGCTGGGATTAAGGGTGTGCGATTACTTAACAAGTCCACTGGTTGTTTTGGCAATATGCTAATCCCCAGTAGCCTAGATAGGATATAAAAGGGGCAGGAAAAGGCTGCTTGTTACCTTCTGCCCACCATGAACTGCTCTCTTCTGTGATGCCCCTCTGTTGTGCCACTCTGCTTTGGCACCAGCTATGGATTGAAGCCCTTACAAACGTGAGCCAAACAGACCTTTCCTCCTTAACATTGGATATTTTGTTGCAGCAATGAGAAAAGTAACAAATACACTTAGCTTTGTATTTCTGCAAATGTTGTTTATCATCTAAAAGTTATGGAGAATTGTTTGTGGAGTAGTGATTAAAAACTAGTATCAAAAGAAAGCATAAATCAATGCTTAAATACAGTTTGCACCATCTAGTATCTACCAAATGTATTCATTATAATAGCAATGTCAATCCGAAGATACAGACCTGCACCACTATAACAGATAATTCTAACTTAATGAGAATATTCTTCACAATGATTGGTTTGAGATTGATTCCCTTTTGGAGATGTAAACAATGGCTGGTGACTGCACGATGTTTAATTCTGGTGTGCAGCATTGCTGACACATGACTGGTGCTGAGCTGATCTTCATTATCTTCTGAGGCCTGCAAGAAGAAAAGTGTACTGTTATTAAAATTAACTCATGCTCACTGGGATAGCCCCAGCAATGAAGGTCTACAGTGCAAGAGAGTTCTCTGTGGTACCAGAGAACTGATCAGGTTAACTTGATCTTCTGCTTGGCTGTCTGACTGTATGGCTTTTCGGGTGATGCGGCAGGTATAAGGCAGGACCTCTGGACCATACCCGCTGATGTGAGGGCTAATGCTGAAGTGAGGAGGATCAGCATGGTAACCTGTGATGTTTTTCAGATGTGACTTGAAAAATCAACACGAGGTCTTCCTCATGCCCATTCATATGTAGATCTTTCTTTCTTTTGAATTGTTTAAATCTCTTATTTGGCCCATTGCTGATACATGGCGGAGTTTCTGTTCAGTGTGAAGCTTAAAGCATTTCTCTTTGCTTCAACACTGCGAATGTAAATCTGCTGCAGTTTTGACCCATAAAAGCTAGGTTTTATTCCCAGCTCCTCTAGGCAAGTATTTATTCTCCAGGGACTTTTTTAATACATCTAAAGGAACAAGGGGTTTAAAATAGGCAGATTTTTGCAGAGCTGTCAACATAATTTGCAGGTCCAAGGTAAAGTAAAACGGCAGGGACTAAAGTTTAAAAATGATTAATATTTTCAAGGTGACAACAGTGCATTAATCCAAGTATGGAACCTTTCTGAGTAGAAGACCCGACAGTGCAGGTCACAAATAGGCTCACACACTGACCTTGATCTCCTCCACGCCATGGCCAGCAAACTTGTCTGACATCACAGCTTTTTCATTCACTTCCCCATGCACAACCCTCACACAAAAATAAAATACCAAGACAAAAACAAAGCTAAAAACTAAAAACCGGAGATGCATTTTTTGGTCTGAAATCCATCTCGTTTTTATTTTTCATGTCCCTGTGACCATAAGTTGTACCTCAGCCTTGCCTGACTTCCTTTTCTTCTCCAAGATGGATTTTCTTCTTTCCTGCTTAAAACATTCAAATGACCTTTGCTTTGAGCTTTTTCTGAATCGCCATATGTTAGATAATTGTGCCCAAAGGAGTTACTTCCAGAGTGGTCTAAACACAAAAGAAAAACACACAGCCAATTTTTTTTCCTAGAACAGTGCAAACATTTCCTTAAACCTAAGTGTCTCAAGAGGAAAACTGACAGAATAAACCTTTCACCTAGCAAGACCATTCCATGTAGGGCTTGTACCAAAGCCTGCTTGCATTTTTTACATCCCTAATTTATCTACTCTTTTGCCAATAAAAGCAGTCATGTTCTTTGATTTAAGTTTTTGGTTTTTTTTATAATAGAAAAGTGGCCAGAGAAAATGACTCAGCTGAGTGTTTTATTAACAGAAAGAACTGATATGCCAGCAACTATCCAAGTGCTTTGTCCCCTCTCTGTCAAGTTACACTTAATATAAAATAGCACCAAACAGAAAGTGAGACATTGCAACTAAATATTAGCAAATCAATGGCTTTTCAGAGGTTATGTTTACTAAAAAGCAGAGAACCAAAAGATAAATACATTAAAATAATTTAATAATTACGAAGCAACTACTCAAACAGAAAGGATTCTCTTAACCTGTTTTAGAGGGAAGTAAATTTAATTTCTTGCATGTGGTTTTCTCTGAAGACTGTTCCTGAAATCTTACTCAAGAACATAAACTTCCAGTAGACTATGTCATCATAATCTCAAATCCATAGAAAAATTAGTTGTATTGTTGAAATTAAGTCCTCAAATTTGAAGAGGAAAAATTATTTCAAATCTAGTCATAACTGACAACCCAACTGCAAACTGGATGTATTTTCAATTTTGACCTGTGAGTGTTCTGTTTATTATAAAAAACAAATACATAGGGTACATGGTAGAGCACTTGTTTAACACGTATGAGGCCCTAGGTTCAATCCCTAGTACCAGAGAAATAAAGTGCATTTACTTCTGTAATCAGTTTTGTTTTGTTTTTTGAGACAGGGTTTGCTTTGTAGCCCAGGCTAGCTTTGGATTCATGGTGATCCTCCTGCTTCTGCCTCTTAAGTACCCGGATTACAGGCATGTGCCACCATAGCTGGCTGCTTCTGTAATTTTATTAAATAAATAAATAAGTAAATAAAGCCTATCTGTTTTAAATATTCAATTATAGATTTTTTTTAACTGGGGATTGAAAACAGGCCCTCCTGTACGCTTAGATCTCCCACTGAGCTACATCTCCAGCCCATACACATTCAGTTTTGAGGGACAGTTTAGGAAGTGAATGTTATACATGCTAATGAACCACTCTCTTGTTACCACGATTCTAAATATTGGAATACCTGTACCCTTTAAAACATGAGCAAACAAATCCATACACTGAGAACCCATCTACTCTGCTCTCTAGTGGCAGGAATATATTAAAAATCCCTACATTCACTTCCTAGGGCTGCCATAACAAAATACCACAAACTGAGTGGTATCAAGTGGTGGAAACATGGTCTTCTATAGTTCTAGCTGCTACAGCTGTGAAATCCAGCTGCCAGTGGGGCTACACTTTCTCTGGCCTTGTCTTTTCTTAGCTTTTGATGGTTGTCAGCAGTTCTCCATCTCAGCCTGGCTTGTCATGCGACCTTCTCCCTTGTCACTTCTCTTCTCATAAGGACACTGGTCATCTTGGACAAAGGGCCCTTTCTACTCCAGTATGACTTTATCTTAACGAAGTACATCAGCCACAGATCTGTTTCTTAGAAGTCACGGGATGGGTATGGAAAGGGATGGGCAGTCCAAGTGGAGGGAATGGCACAGGCAAAGGTGGCACCAGTTGACATATCCCAGGAGTGGCAAGTGGTCAGCAGAACCTGAGTCTAGGACGCATAGCGAGAAGGATGGTTTGCACAGGTGGGCTGCAGCCATGTTAAGAAGCTTAACAAGTTTACATGGTGAGGTTTAGAAAAGGAGGACTGAATTTTGGAGGTGCTGTTCAACCCAGTTAGTCCTCTAGACACATGGTAAGTGTTCCTATTACTTAAGAGAAATAAAATAGGAAAATTTTATGAAATATTCTGGAGAAGAAAAACTCAATATGTACCTGAAGAATCTGTCCCTTTCAGCCATCCATATCAGTGGTTCCCAGAGTATAAACTGAGGACCACCCACATCCATTCCACCTGGAGGGTTACGGCTTTGTTAAAAAGGTAGATTTGTAGATGCTGCCCCAGACTGGCCACATCAGAACTGTTTGCTGGAGAGGCCAGGAACCTGTATTTTAAACAAGGTCCTGGTGGTTCTATGCATGCTAAGATTTGAGAATTACTGATCTACTGTGTCTGAAAAATCTGCTTTGGATTCCCCATGGTGCTTCTGAAATTTATTCTTTATTTCCCCCTCTTTGCAGGTGAAATTGAGAACAGCTGGTCAACAAATTTTCTTACAGTTGCACACCACGGTAAAGATATTCCTCATTCCTTTTTTTCCCACTGGACAAAATCATATAAATTTAAATAATACTAATTCCTTAGTTTTGATGGGATGTATTGCCTAGTCATTAAATCACTGAGAAATTCTGGTCAAATTCTTTTCATCTTCAGAAGGATAGACAACCTCTTTGGGTCATGGAATGAAATACTACCATTCTGTACCTCAGTTTAAAAAAAATCTGAAGCCTAGAGAAGTCATACCAAAGTCATCTGCATTAGTTGGGATTTTCCAGAGAAATAGAATTAGTAAGATGAAGACAGAAATCTCACCATTTACAGATGGAGGCCATGGTGATATAAATTTTGGTCTCAGTCTGAGAGCCAGGGACATCGGTGGTATAAAACCCAGAGAAGGACAGGACCTATGTCCCAGTTCAAACAACCAGGAACCAAAAGGGGGAAATTCCTCCTTCTTCTACTTTCTATTCTAGTCAGGACATTAGTAGACTGGAAGATGCCCACCCATGTTGCACATGAAATCTACTTGATTGAATCCACCTGTTCAAATACTAATTCTACCCAGAAACATTCTTATAGACACTCTCAGAAATAATCTTTAATCGGGCACCCTTTGGACCAAATCAACTTGACTCAGAATTAATTCATGTCATCATAATTGGGATTATTTCCAACTGTGAAAAAGGCATACATACTTAAGCATTGCTAGCCTAGTAAATAGTGTTTACCTCTGTTTCTTCCTTCCTTCCAGTTGGCCTTGTACAGAAAATGTTATCATTGAAGAAACAAGCCTACCACATCTAGACTGTGGTCTCAAGTCTACAGGGCAAGAAAAGGTAATGAAACCAGGGAAAGAGGTAGCCATAGGGAAGGAATAAAGCAACCTCTCATCCATATTAAAGCTCTTGCAAGACTTGAGGACTTGTCATTTCCAGTTTAAGCAATTTAAAATGAAACTTGGTGAGATCTACAGCAAGGACTCTGATACTGCTAGAGTCAGAAAGTTTGGAAGATCTACGGCTGGTATCTGCTATATTTCTTATGCTTTAATTTAGCTCTCCACTGAAACAGCATTCCATGTTGATCATTCACATATGCTTCATCACACAGGAGCCAACATCCCCTGGGCACTTACCATCTTGCAGTGGAAGCAGTCATATAACACCAGAGTTGCCATATGTACTGTGAATGACAGAGTTTCTAAACGAGAGCGCAGTGAAATGGGAGTGGGAGAAAGTGAGAGGTACTACCTAGATCCAGATCCACTCTGATCAAAGAGGAGAAAAGACTCAAGGAAGCCTCTCTGTGAGGGAAGAGAGCAAGAGTGAGAGACAGCTCAGTCAAGTCACACAAACTGCTCACTCCCACATTTCTCCAGTAGTAGAAAAAGTACTACGAACTCACTAGTCATCATCCACTCCCAATACTTCCCATTCTGGAGACAATTGGGAGATTTTACTGAGGGTCTTCTGGTCAGATTGGGGAGAATAACAAGGTTTAGTGACTTATTCAAACATGTGTAAAATACCCATTGTAAACAGAACTTTTTAATTAATAGTAAGAACTGGTCTAGAAATTAAAGGGCACAGTCTGGCCTTGAAGGCTTTATAATTTATTTAGGAAAGAAGCTGTTTGTATTGTTAAAAAGTACAATATCAATTCAAGGTAAGGATTAGGTTTCCTGTGAAGTGTAATTGAGCAGGGGAAGTACAGTACAGATGATAATCTAGAGGTGAGTTCTGAAGGAAAAAGCAGGTGACACCATGGAAAGCAAGGGGAAAAACTCAATTGGGAGGAGACCTGCACCAAGCAGAGGCATGTTGAGAAGGTTCAGGGACATAGGAAAAAGACTCAATTAAAGGTTCTTTTGATAAAACTAAAACTGCGGGTAAAGATTAGCCCATCTTTAATTAATGTTGGATTATTTTAGTCTAGCATATATTTGAGGTTGATCATGGGAACCTACCACATTTATAAGTCTCTAAATCAATTCTTAGAATTTTCATATCAGAATTTGGAGCTGGAGATTTAGCTCAGTATTTCCAGCACCTGCTTTGCAAGCACAAGGTCCTGAGTTCGATCCATGGTAACCACATACAACAATGCCGGGTGTGGTGACTAACACTCACCAGCAATCAGTACCACATACCACAGTGCCGGGCGTGGTGACTCACACCTGTAATCCCTGCACTTGGGAGGCAGAGGCAGGAGGATTGCTGTGAGTTCGAGGCTTGCCTGGGCTATATAGTGAGTTCACGTCTAGCCTGAGCTACAAAGGGGGAGCCTGTCGCAAAAAAAAAGAAGTTCAGAGCTCAAAATATGAGGAAATGAAGAAACTGATGGTTTGGAAAGATTTATCTGGTAGAGAGTAGACTGGGCTTGGCTGTATTGGAGACTTGGAGATGACTAGGAACTACTCCAGCAACCTGAGCATGGGATGCTCAGAGCACGCAGAGGGGCTGACTGTTGATCTCCCAAGGGCAAGTCAAATCTGGGAATCGCAAGGGAAACTTCCAGGAAAAGTCAAGTATAAGTATTGCAAGGGAAATTTTAGCAAAATTTGATAATTAACTGAACATTGGTAAAGAAATAAGGCAAGAGTAACAAAAGATGGATGTGAGGTATTTAGCCCAGGAGCCTGGAAGAACAGCAGAGCCACTAACAGTTAAAACACAATAAGTGCTTTCCCAAAAATGTGCATAGCCCCACATTGTATAAATTAGGTCATAATTTAAATGCACTAAAAACACCTCTGCATTTATTGGGAGGTTGTTTTGTTCCCTCAGCAAAGATCAAATGTTGGCGGCTTAAATAAAATAGATCTGTTTGTCTCCCATGAAAATATCTGAGTTGGTGGAGAGTTCTTAAAAGTAGGGTCAAGCTACTGGAGGGACCCAGGTTCCTCCTGTCCTTGCTCTGTCATCTCTTCTAGCATTCCTCTGATCACAATGGCAAAACTGACCCTGCAGCACTTACTCTGTGCTACTGCAGGAAAAAGAAAGAGAATGTTAAGACTGGCAACTCCTGTGTAAGGGGATGATCCAGAGTTTTAAGTATCATTTCTCCTTATATCCATTGACCAGATCTTAGTCACATAACCATATATTTTGCAATGGAGTTGAGAAATATAGTCTCTAGGGGTGGCCATCTGCCAGCCTGAAACTTCAGGGGTTCTGAATTAAAGAAACAACAGATATGAGACAATCAATAGTCTTCTTAATCATTATAACTTAGTGAGAAAGTCTTTTGTGAATCTTTTGAAAAATAATAAGGGAAAATGCAGATTTTCAAATATCAAGTTTTCCAGTAGTGCCATATATTTTTGAAGGGAAAAGAAGGAAGAAAATGTCACTCTCTTTCCCTCAAATGATGCTCCAGAGTCTGGGACTTTGACCTAATCAACATGTCAAGAAAGCATGAAAGAATTATATGGGCAAATGAGTTGTCAAATCTCAGAATTGGAACATTTTTTGTAAGAGTATCATATATCTTATTAAACATAATATGAACCAATAGGTTTTCTGGGAAGAAATAGTTCCAGACGAAAGAGATGGCTGTCCAAGTTAATCTTTAGTTCTGTCTTTATCATCAAACCTGGGCGTTTCCAGAGTTGCCTCTTCTCCTGGAATACTCAGCTCCTTCTTAAAACCCAGGCCCCATGCAAGTAGTAAACACTTTTTGTTTAGCTTCTTTATATGCAGCAAAGATAGGCCGGCATTCACAAATGACATAACTGAATATGATGGGAGAGCCAGAAGAAAACAGAGGAAATGGATACAGCGGAACAATGGGTAGGTTTAGGGAACATTTTGCAACACGGTAGGAGTGTTAGCACGACATCAGAGACTCCCTTTCCCAGCTCCCTGACACTGTTTCCAGGTGAACTCTGTCCACATCTGTTGTTCTAATCTCTAGGAACCTGGTCCAGACAGTTCTGCCCCTGAATGAAAGTTTTTGTCTGCCAACTCAGGCATTCTAAAGCCTAATCAAAAGACACCAGCTTCCTAAACCAGGTGCTGAGGTATGATCGCCATGAGCAGTATGGGTAGTGTCTCATCTTTCTTTCTACACCTATGAGCAGCATGGTAACCAGGACATGGCTCGGGCTGAATGTAACACATATCTAAGGTACAAACCCAAAGCTTTTCCTTGTATAGATGATCAGGGCACAAATCAATGTTTTCTCGTATTTAATTCCAGTTTTCAAGTTGAAGACTGTATTTTCCTGAAATGGCTGGGATTGGGATGATGGGTACCTTGATTAGCCAAGTCATCATTTCTGTTACCTGCCCAACTTGGCCTCCCACACTCAAAACAGGAGATGACTTGTAGAACTGACAAGATCAGTGGACCAATGACATCATTTTCACATAGGGTAGGCGAGCCCCAGAGAACCAGGCTATTGTGGTAATCTGGTGGCAGAGCTGCACCTGGAACTCCGATCATCCCCCACCTTGGGCTTTGTTCCTCTTCTCATTTTCACTAGCACCTCAGTCTCCAGGTAGCTACAGAAGGTGACTGTCACTGGGGACAGGTGACTCACTGCTGTCCCTCTTCCTGGTTTGACAGTCTGGTGGGACTTTTCTTAGTTCTCAGAAGGTGAATGAACTTTTTGGTTGCTTCATAACTCTGCAAATTTAGTACATCTGAAAACAGACACCCCCTAAAGTCTTAAGGTTTGATACCCATGGTGGTGATATGGAGCTCTGCTGTGGACATCTCCAAGGTGAAGCCTAGCAAGAGTCCTGGGTCACTGGGAACACGCCCTCAAAGGGGACCGCGAGACCACTCACTCAGTGTCTCTATGGATCAAGAAGCCATCACTTGCCCTGACATGTACTCTAACCACAGTGGGCTGCTATTACTAGAGACCTGCGTGATGAGGCTACCTGATCTTGGACAGGAGACTCCAGACCCATATGCAAAAGTAAACTTATTTCATAAGCAGCCTGCGTTGGGTATGCCTGTTTCTGAGCCCACCTGTGGAAGCTCTAGGTACTTGAAGAAGGTAAGATTGTTTTCTGTGGAGTCCCATAGTGGGTCACAGATACCAGAAAGAACTTCCTGAAAGTAATGATGCTTTGTTCTTTTTAAATACTCTCACTCTCTCTCTCTCCCTACCTCTTCCTTCCTGTGTATGCTGTTGGAAGATTCTCTGAATGCCTAAACCCTAGTTTTGAACAGATAAATCAAAAAGGCCAGTAACTCCGTGCCCCACATCATGAGATTTCCTTTACTGAAGATCACCCCTATTAAACACAGTATATAGTTTACTACAAAAGGACAAATTTATTTTAAAATAATTACTTTTGCTGGGTGCGGCAGTGCACACCAGCCCTTGAGGTACACAGAAAGACTCTCTTAAAAATCATAGATAAATAGACAGATGGACAGATAGATAGACAGATAGTACTTTCATTTGACTATAAAAATAGCATTTATTCTAACCTTAAATTCCTGGGGAAAAGCAGAATTATAAAGAATTTTTAAAAGATATCATCCCATCACCACTGACAGAGTTTTGGTAGATTTCTTTTCAGTCTTTTTTTCAACACAGCGCAGAGAACTACCATATAATTGGAAGCAGAGTAATAACTGAAAAGAAATCAAAGTTTCAGTTCACAGAACAAGCAAAAGAAAGAGACTCAGAAATTGTTGACCTATACGTGTATAGAGATACATACAAGAAATCATCATTTTCTTGAACTTGGAAAATGTTTTTCATTCATGTTTCTCTTGTAATTGGCTCTTCCCAATGCAAATACTGATTTTTAAAACTTTTAATCCTCATATATTTTTGTACCGAGGAATTGTACGTATCTACGTATAGGC
Organism: Petromus typicus; assembly: GCA_004026965.1. Classification (NCBI taxonomy): domain Eukaryota; kingdom Metazoa; phylum Chordata; class Mammalia; order Rodentia; family Petromuridae; genus Petromus; species Petromus typicus. The sequence continues at coordinate 13,104 of PVIR01010037.1, forward strand.
ATTTCAGTACGTGTATACAATGGAAAAAGTGACATCAGTTCATTTGTTGGTCGGGATTAGAATAAGTGTTTGCTGTGGCTCTGACTACAGTCAGTTTCTGTTCTCTCGCTGAACTGGAATGAATCGGTGTGCTGTGGAACAGGGCTGTGGCAACGCAAAAGGCAGCGACCGCTGCAGCGGCAGCCTGAGCACAGGAAATCGCCTTGGAGGGGAAGCTCATGGCTGGCAGAAGTGTGTTAACCTTTCATCCATGTCACTGGGTTTAATATGTTAACTTTGTAGTAAAAGCTGCTTCTTTGAGCTCAGGGTTCATAAAAAGTGTTACTGGTCCTTGATGTTCCCAGTCAAGGATAGTAAGGAAAACAGAACCCTGAAAGCTCACATTGATGGAAGCAAAGACGGAGCTGGGGGTCAGACCAGAGCTCCAGCTCCTCCCAGGCCTGACAGAACTGAACAGCTATTCATAGCCGCTGGAGCGCTTCCAAGCTGTGAGTGTAAATTTACTTGTATCATCTTTGCAGAGAGGAACTGTGTAGTCCCCAGCGCCTTCTGGTTGATTCAGATCGACTGTTTATTTGTTTAGTTCTGTAATGATATTATCCACAGGCTAGAGCCACACTGGGAGGATGAGGAATTCCTGAAGGAGACAGGCTGCGTGTGTTTATTGCCCTGTCAGCCCTTCCCGACAAAAGACAAAAGTTGCGGTAATTTGTGTGTTCCCACACACACACGATCCATATGGACAGTATCGAGTATAGGTGCTAAGGGAGGAGAAAAAAGGGATTACCAGAAATCAGGATGCCAGCTGCCTTGTGAGAAATGTGGAGAAATCTCTCACAAGGAGCCTCTGATTAAACACCACTGTCCCAGAGCTGGAAGGAATTCTGAGATGTTATCCATACCAAAGGGAAAGAGAACCGCTGCTCTGGACCGACTTAGGCCTGGAGCTGCCTTGGACCTCATGCCTTATTTTTTCTTTTCTTTTCTTTTCTTTCAAGCTCAGTGGTTTCCATTGCTGTCTCGGAAGAATCTAAGTTTCTCATGGAAATGCATATTTGGGGGGCATGATTTCTCTCTTTTTCAGCACATTTATTTATAGCTCAGTTTCAGTGCAGTTTTAGCTCTGGGTGTATCATTGGCTCCAATGCCAGTTTACCTCCTCAGTGTCGGGTTGAAACCACCTAAGATGAGCTGCTCAGTGGTTCATGATTGGTTTTCTGGAAGAAGCATGCACCCTGAAAGCTTTTCCTCCCTCAGGAACATGCCATCCATCCAAGAAACACGACTGGAGAGAAAGGCCAGAGTAAATGAAAAGAGTCGGCTTGTCACTGGGCAGACGGACCAACTGCGATCGCGCCGTGGCCCTGCACACCGACACCACCATCACCTGTGACTCATCGCTACCCCGACAGCTGCCTCGAGGCCAGTTGTGCATGAAGCAATGGACTGCAGGTCTTGAGAGACAACGCTGAGGCCAGGCCCAGACCACCCCCGCAAAGGAAGCCACGCCAGCAGCCCTTGAGGGAGTTTGGAGGAACAACCTCAAACAGCCTGGGCTCACTTGGTACAGTGGGACAAGACAGCCACCGCTGGATCACGAACAGCAGCCGTTTGTGGTTCCCAAACAATGGAGACTTTGCATGATCAAGGCCGTGGAAAGGACCCGATGAGCCACATCCTTCTTCCTGGCAGTAGTTGCTACAGCAGCTCGGTCCAACTGACGCAGACCATCCAGTGGGAATCCAGTGAAAAACTGCTCTGCGTAGATAGAACTATAATCAGATAATAGGACGCAGGAGGAAAATGTTTAACAAGTGAACTTGAAGTTTATTAGTCATCCTCAATGGCCCGGAATTGCTGGAAGAGGCAACGGGAGAGAAGCAGATGCCATTGGGACATGCCCTCCGGCGGGTGCCCACCAGTCTCCGAGTTGCCCTGTTCAGTCCCTCTGGTGGGAAAGAAGATCTACATGCAGGCTTTTACTTTGTTTACTGGATGTGAATGGCCTGCGGGTGGGAGGGAGAAAGATGAGACAAACTTGCTCAGGAACAAAGCCAACCTATTAAGCAGAGGGGCTGTGACCAAGCACAATTCAGGCAGGTCGAGTCTTTTAAATGACCAGAAGCAGGGTGCCCAGTGAGACCCAGACAGGGCCCTGCCTTCCTGCTCAGGCCTAGAAGCCTAATCACTGTCGTCTGGGTCTTCTAGTTCTCTTCCACCTCGTCCTAAGAGGACGGGCCATGCCAGAAATCCTTTGCAAATAAAGATCCCTCAGAAATGTGCCCTGTCTTTGGCCAAAGAGGAGAACCTCTTTTCCAATAAATATTTGGCCGGGAAGGGGGAGAGGAGCCAAGAGTCACCGAGGGAGCCAGCAGCCTGGGTTTGTTTGGATTGCCCGGCCGGCGTCGCGGGAGCGGCCGCGCGCAGCTGACCACGGGCACAGATAGGTTAATTTCCACATGGAGCTGCAGAAACCCTATCCGCGGGTTGCGAAGCGCGGGTCAGCCCAGGCATGTTAATCTGTTTAGCATGTGCGCGGCGCAGAGGAGCCAGACCACCGGGGCGCAGGAGGCGCGGCCGCAGCCGCAGCCACAGCGCGCTCCTCCGGGGGGAGTTAATAAAGAGCTTACGGCGAAGTCAGCGCCGCGAGGCTGCGGGCGGCTCCGAGCCGGCGGCCGGGGAGGGCTAAGCCGAGGCGGAGGCGGAGGCGGAGGCGGAGCAAGCGGGGCCAGAGCGGCGGGCGCCCACGGGCTGGGCTCACAGCGAGCGGGTCGGGCCTGAGTGCAGCACCGCGCCGCCGGGAGGAGGGAGCGGGCCCTCGGCGTTTCGAACATTTTTAACTAATCAAAATATTTGCTGATGAGTATTTATTTTCACAAGAACTCGGTTTGGCTGGAGACTTCCCGAGCAACAATATGGGCTGCCGGATTAGGTTTGCAATGAGGCCAAGTGCGGTTGGGCGTACTAAAAGTGCGCGCCCGGAGAGCTCTCAACGCAGCGCTGCTGGGGCTGCGCTCCTCGAAGGCGGCTGCCCAAGGCCATCTTTCTGCATATGGCGCTCAGAGCACAGCCGTAGAACCCCCCCCCCCCCAAGGATGAGAAGCTGAGTGTATTATGCTTGGGCTAAATGACCGAGGAACGCAAGCCCTTTCCTGTCCAAGCCAACAAAAGAGAAAATAGCGCGAAACATTTCTGTCTTGAAAAGGGCGAGCCAGTGCGCAGGGGTTCCAAGCCAAACACAGACAAGAAGAGTAGATAAATGCAGTGCAGAGTCCCTCAAAGCATCCCTCTGTCGTACTACGCCGCCCCTTCCTCTTGTCTTTTGTCCTTCCAATACTGGGCCAAAGTAGATTCACTTTTAACTTTACCCAGGCTAAGTTTTTGTCACACCTTCATCCAAGTCATCGCAAAGCCATTGGGCATCAAGTTGGACAACGAGCATGTGAGGGGGTCTTAGTAAAAAACCTTGAACCTAGCTGCTTGGAAAATGCTGGAATATTTTCCAGTATTTTTTAAATGTTAGTGATTGAGAAGTGGATGAAAATATCCCGACTGGCGTCAGTGCCGGTCATTTAGAATGTAGCCCTCTGTGGCGTGGGTTCTTTTGTTAATCTCTAGCAATTCAGGGCCTGCTAAGGAGGACTGACTTCCTAGGGACCATGTCTTGGAGGGAAGAGAGGTTGTGCAGGTTATGGGGAAGACAGTGTGGAAGACTCCCGCCAACAAGTGTCTGGCGTTGGCACAAAGGAACTCAAAGTTGAGTCTGAGCGCAAAGCAAGTAAGTTCACCCACTGTTAGAAGGCTTTCCAAGTGCACGATGAGGCACAACTGGTTTCTATAGATAGATAGATAGATAGATAGATAGATATGATCATACAGATGCTAGGCTTAGTAGCACTGAGAAATATAATCTGCAGCTTTGGAATGCAGGCATACCACAGGGAAGTAGAAGGTAAAATGAACCTTTAGAAACAATGAACTCACATTTCTCTTTATTCTATAACAGAAGTTTTTATTCAGTTCGGGGAGCCCAACTGAGTAAGAGATTTGGAGAATTAAAACAGTCTCTTCTCTCCTGTATATCCTTCATTTTCTTGGTTTATAAGTGTCTTGATTTTAACATCTTAACAGTTGGCACCTATCTGATGCCGGTCCATCTACTCCTCCAACTCAAAATCAACTTATCTATTACTTTGAAGAATGAAAAGTTTGTGAGGTTTTTTTAACCCCAAATAGATCCATGGACCTGAATTTACAACAGAAATGGAAAGATAGGACTAGTAAAAACTACCAGTACTTTATATTATTTGAAATTAGTTGGCATAGATGAGCGGACTAAGCAAAATAAAAATTTCCAAGCCAAAAGAAATCAGAGCTGAGGAACTTAAATTCTTTGGCATTAAAGAAGAGGATGGTTCAGTATTTCAAACTCAGACTTCCTTTACTCAGTGACCTCAGCCAAAACAGGGCATCTCGGCCCCAACAATCAAAAGAAAGATATCAATAAAGTGCCTGCTGTCCAGTAAGCCAGTGAAACTGCCCACCTGGAAGGTGCACATTCCCACTTGAGCGTGAGGTTTCTGAGGATCTTCCTCACCTCCACGTAAGAGGGTTTCAGTTGCCTTAACAAAATACTATGGACTCAGTTTGAACCTCAAGTATTTGCTTCTCACAGTTCTGTGGTCAAGAAGTCCAGATTCAAAATACGAACAGATTTGGCCCCTGCTGAGGGTTCTTGTCTGGAGCACGGCCACCTTCCCGCTGTGTACTCCTGTGGCAGACAGATCCCAGCTCTGATCTCTTCTGCTTCTTTTAAAGACTCTAATCCCATCTCGGGCCCCATCCCGATGACCTCATCTAACCCTAATTACCTCCCAAAGACCTAGCTTTCAAGGCCCACACTAAGACCCTATAAAAGGGTCATATCTCCTTTGAAGCTTTCTCTGCCTTCCTTTTGTATGGCCTCTTTTTCTTCTGTAAATATCTGTAAAGCATGTACTTTTCCGTCCTTATTTGGTTCCTTACGTAGCTTAAACTTCTTTGGCCTGGAATGTATTTTGTGGTCCCTTGTGCAGAATATTGTATCAGTAAGAGCGGGTCTTTGTCTGTTTTGGTGTTGTAACAGCATAGCCAAAACTGAGTAGAAAGAACAGGGATTTATTTATTCTCTAGTGTGAAGCCTGGGAAGTCCTAACTCAAGGTACTGTCATCTGGTGAGGGTCTTCTTGTTGAGTCACCCGTGACAGAGGCTTCACATGGATGAGAGAGTAGGAAAATAGCCAACCACATCCTTTGTTGAGGAAGCACGGACTTGATCATGAACTCATCCCTGTGGTAATGGCCGCCAGTCAATAGTAGGGTGCCCCCACGATGCAGTCACCTCCCATTAGGCCCCACCTCCCAACACTGTGGCAACTGAGATTTAGTTTCTAACACTTGCTCCCAAGGGTCACATTCCAACCATAACACAGGGACAACGATAGAGCCTAGTACAGACGGCAGCTCACACTGAGTTAGCCTGTGTCAGGAGCCACAGCTTTGCACTCATTGTGTTACAGAATATTCATAATAAGCCCACAAGGTAGAGCTATGGCTCCCGTCACTCCTCATCTCACACATGAATACACTAAGGCTCAGGGTGGTGAAGCACCCTGTTAGTCAGGTGACTTAGTGGCAGGGCTGACCTCAAACCATCAATCTGGTAAAGCCTGTGATCTTAACCAGGACACTATCACAGAAGTCCATCTTTTCACACAGACTACCCCCTGAAAGTCAATGGTAGTGATAAAGTAACAGTATATTTCAATGTCCCTGGGGTCAAAGTTCTTAGAAACCTTGATGTTTAAAGTATCAACACTTTTCTTATTAGGCAGAATTATATTTCCAGTCTCTTCAATGTATAAACTCTTGCCTCCTCCTTTCTTTTGAAGCCAACTGTCTTTCTAGCTCTTCTGACTAGGTTCTTTTTGTACCTCCCTTGAGCCTGTGTCACTCTGGTTGCTGAGACGACAGTGGCTGTCGCTTTAATTTTTAAGTGTCTAACTTTTGAGTATGTTAGAGACTAGATTGGGAAAATTTACTTGTCTCATTTGTTGTTGTAAAAAGCCTACGATGGATGAAATATAGAAAAAAGTTATACTTAAAGAGAATTGAATTTCCTGGGTTCCCTAATGGGGAGATGAAATAGGGAAGGAAGGGAAGTCAGAGCCTACTAAAGAACTCTGGAGGAAGAGCGTGAAGAGATTCCATGAAAAGGCCAAGGGAGATAGGACTTGATCTCCTCCCATGTTGATAGTGCGGTAAGGAAGGAGCCACTCCTCGTGGGGCTCTTGATTAACCCAAGACTCTTGAGCTCACACAGTAGAACTGCACTTTCAGTGCTTTTCTTCTAAGGAAATATGCTGCGAACTGAGGGACAAATTTAGTCAAGTATCTTGAGTATAGCCCACAAGAAAACACTTTCCTTCTTTTTCTTTTTAATTGACATATGGTAATTGTGCGTATATATGGGGTAGAATGTAATAATCAAATACGTGTGCAACATTTGATGAGCAAATCTGGTACTCAGCCTTTCCATCTCTTTCAATGTTCATTTCTCTCTGTTGGGAACCTACAAACACTACTCTTCTAGTTCTTTATAAAATATACAATAAATCTTTAAGACCTGTAGACATAGTATTGTGCTGTAGAACATCAGAAAATCTCTTTTCTGACATGACAGGGCCTCACTCCACAGCCAGAACGTATTTATTCCCAAATAAAATGACCAATGAATTCTCAGAGCAGGGTGGACCCACGTGGTTTAGATACGCCATTTGTCTGGGGTTCCAGCTGAACAAGAGAATCAAGCCTCCACCATTCCTCAAACACCAGGTGCCTGAGAAGAGGAAGACCTTGCCAGTGAATTCCCCGGGCTTCACATTCCAGAAATGTCCAATTAAAGGAGTCTAAGCAGTTGCTTCTGAAATCATAAATTCCAAAAAACAATGAAAGTTGCAATCACAAGGGGTAACAGAAGCCAAACACATTAGGAGCATGTTTCCTGAGCAAATAGCGTAATCCCGGACACACGGGGACACATGGTTTGCCTCAAACATGTTTCATTTTGTCATCACACTGAGTGTGCAGTATTTCTCTTTGGGTGCAAGAGTGATTGATTTCCTTGGGAGAATTGTTTGTAAGAACCTGAAAGTTGCCAAAGCAAACACGTTGGAGGGAAGTGTGGAGAAGGGGAGTCAGAATATTTGGAGTAGATCTGGGCTTGGGAAGTTCACACAGAGGTGAGACAGTGAGATGTAGAACAAATAAAAACATTCTGCACACTTCATCTACATAAATTATGTTCAGAAATTCACTCTGTGTAGACATTAGCTGTGCAGCTACAGGTCTCCCGAGTGTGCTGCTAGAATATGGGCACAAAGCCAATTTTTAAGTGAATAATTTATAACTTTTCCTCCACATAAATTAATCTATTACTATTTAGATCATCATGACTTTAATCCATAAAAGTCATGTAGTCATAAAAAAAACCAATAATCTATTTGTCTTTAAGGATAGAATTCTATTACCAACTTGTGTTAAATAGATTTCTTTTAAGATATGTTGACTAAATGGAAAACATCACACATTATTTTCCTTGGCTTTTTTCTCTGCTACAAAAAACTAAGTAGTATTTGTTATTGTGTGAATTTGAAAGGCTTCTTTTATTCACTTACTTTAATTGGGCAATAGTATGTTAAAAATGAGCATTTTTGCAGAGTATGGTACTGCATGCCTACAATCCCAGCACTTACAAGGCTGAGGCAGGAGGATCACTGCAAGTTCAAGGCCTGCCTAAGCCACATAGTGAGTTCAAAACTAGCCAGAGTTATATAACAACACTCTGTCTCAAAAAACAAACAACAAATTCATAAACCAAAAGAAAAGAGCATTTTTATGCTCTTATCTGCCTTTCCACCAGAAGGAAACTTGTTACATTTGAGAGGCTTAGATGTGATTATGTGTTGACAATTAGCAAATGGAGGCTGGGAATTTGCTCAGCGGTTCCACTGCCTGCCTCACAAGACCAGGAGTTTCCATTTAAAATGGAACTTAAAAACCATTAGGACTTTATTTTTCATATAGCCATTCTAGGGTACAAAATGAGAACATAAAAGAATTTGTCAGGGTGTCTCTGAATAAACATTCCTGTTTAAAGATGATACTCCAAGTACAAAATAATTTTTTTATTTTGGTTTTTTGAGATAGTGTCTCACTATGCAGTTCAGGCCGCTCTTGTACTCACTGTGCAGTCCAGGCTGGTCTTGAAATTGCGGCCAACCTCCTGCCTCAGTCTCTCAAGTTCCAGAATTATACGGATGCGCCACCATGCCTGGCCAAAGTACACAATTTAGAACAAAGACGAGAACTAACTTTCTAGTAGCCACTGCTCCATTACAAGAAAGTTTTCATCATCCCCACAGTCTCTCACAGTCTCCCTGTGACTCTTTATTGCCCATGAGTACCTATGAAAGAGTAAATCACTTCTATTTGTTATCTGTTACTGCATAACAAATTACCCCATTGCTAAAGTGTTTTATTATCTCATGGTTTCTATGGCTCAGAAGTCTGGGTACAATTTAGCTGGATTCCCTAGCTCTGGGTTTCTCATGTGGCTTTCCTGGCTTGACTAGGAAGAATATACTTGCTAGCTCATTCACATGTTGGTGAGCAGGATTCTCTTCTTTGGCTGGTGGACTCGGGCGCAAAGTCTTACAGGGCTCTTGGCTGGAGGCCTCCATCCAGAGCATCTGACAGCAGGTCGCTTTTTGCATCAGTGCTAGCAAACAAGCGGAAAGAGAGCGCTAACAAGATGGAAGACACAGTCTCCCCACCCGGTCTCGCGCTGACATCTCATCATTCTTGCATTCTCTGATGGGAGCAATTCGCTAGTCCAGCTCACGCTCAAGGGGGAGAGATTACACAAAGCTATGTATGACTACCTGCGAGAGTGAGTCACTAGGAGCCCTGCCAGATGCTGCTTACCACAGCACTAATGACTGTTGGAGGTGGTTATGGTCAGGGTCTGCAAAGGAATAGAGTTAAAACAGGACACGTAATTTATAGGATTATTTTATAAGATTCATCCCAAAAAACCAAATGCGGAAGAGTACCAGAGACCTGTCTGTGCACTAGAGATGTGAAGACTTCAGCAGAGGGCCTGGATCCCACAGCAAAGACCCATGTGTATCCCCATGCGAAGGCCAAGGAGTCTTCAAGGAAGAGTGAAGGTCAGCACCGAAAAGCCCAGGGGCTGGAGATGATGTCAGGTGAAGTTGGAGACCAGAGCTCCTCCCACGAGAACCGCAGCCAATCCTGAGCAGGCGCTGCTCTCCCGAGTGTAGGGTAGGAACCCACAGGATGGGAGGTGTTACTTGGAATCCCTGGAAACCCCCCTAGGTGAGTTGTGCAGAGGCCTCCAGGATTCCACAGTAAGGCGCTTCCAAGGAAAACCAGCCACATACAATCTTCCACTCCTGTTTTCTTCTGAAGCCATCTGACTCTTCCAGAGCTCGGACAGCGCTGATTCTTCAGCCCGGAGTTCTTACTCACACTAACCGTGGAGTAGTCGCCTCAGGGCTGTACTTCACTCATGCTTGAGACCCCAGGTTCTGCCCTAGGACAGTACCTGATTCCTCACAGTGATACCAGAGCATCAACTCAGGAACTTGTTAGGATTATACATTCTCAAGCCCACTCCAGAGTGCCTGAATCAGAAACTCAGAATGGGGCCCAGCATTCAAAATTTCAAGTGATTCTGAGCCTGCCTCAGCCAACCTTAAGAAACATTGCCTTCGGAACCAAAGGAGCAGAGTTGGACTGGCCTCCCAGCTTCCCTCTCACAAGACCAGGATCCTACCCACATCTTCAGCATGCTCATGAGGGTTAATGGTGATGACCTACAAGAAAACCAGGAGACAGTTTACAATAATATCCAATGTGGCAGATGTAGAAGATACTGTTTGTTTATCTTTACCTTGAGTTTCAGTGGATATCACCTATCTTAGACCACAGGCTAATATTCCATACATTTTGAAGCCAAGAAAAGCTAGATCACTTAAATCTTCAAAATAGTTAATGAACAGAACAAAAAATTATTTAGAATCCAAATGTGAGATTGTTTTTATGCCTCGATTCTTCTTAACAATTCTTCTCAAGGGTTCTTCTTAAATGCTAGACTTGTTCTGAAAAAGAGAACAAAAAGCAGGTACAGCCCTAAGGAGTAAGGTATCTGATAAGGTATAAGGTATCTGATAGCTGATTTTTTGTATTTGATCTTTTTGGTAGGAATTTGAACTAGGAGGAAAGTTAGCATCATTGCTGTGGAATGCTGTGGAAAACTCTTCCCAGTTGGGTCCCTTCTGGACTTTTCACTGTCCTCCCAAACTCACCTTTGAAGGGCTCCAGTGGTATTCAAGGAAAGAATACAGACTTGGAGATAGAGAATTTGGGTTCAGATCTAAGCTCTGTGTATAAGTACCTAAAATCCTAGTACTTAGGATCTCTGTGGCCTGGAGCAAGTTATTTCATCTCTCGGAACCTGTTTCCTAATATTCAACAAAAAAACCAACTGTCTCCCTGGTTCGATGTATGAACTCAAAGAGGATGATGCAGGGCCAGGGACATAGCTCGGTGGCATGACACCTGCCTGGCAAGTGCAAAGTCCTGAATTTGATTCCTGGTACCACAAAAAAAAAGGGGGGGGTTATAATGCAGACACTCCTGGTAAAAAGTTTTCCCACCTTTCTTTCTCTTTGTATCCTCTTTAGTGCTCAGTGTAACAACTTGTGCATCTTAGGTCTTCAGGAAGTGGTAGGTCTTCAGAAAGTTCTGAGCTGTGCTTTCAGACTGGCTGGACTTTATGAGCAAGCAGGTAGCAGTGCTCACAGAAGAGCCGACAGATTTTCTAGTCCATCGTTTTTGTAGAATTCACAAGTTCTTTGTGCCTCCTTCTTAGTATCTCACTAGGATGATTCTCCCAAAACATCACTGTCATTGCTCACATGATGAATTAACTATTAATCTGAACAGATTATTCAACAACCCTATGTGATTATTGTCCTGTTTCCTGTGACACAAGAATGATGTATGTAGTGATACGCCAGTGCAGTATGTCTGAGACCTCAACCGTCCCCTGGGTCATAGGTGGTAAATATAGGAGATACAGACCACTGTTTTAATTTGACACTTCTTTCTTGAATTTCTGTAGATGCAATTAATGTCCATACAACATATATATATATATATATGTTAATTGTGTATATATACATATATATAGTATATATATTATATACTATATATATTATATATATTATATATATAATTATAATATATATAATATCCATAATATATAATATATATGTATATAATATATTATATAATATTATAATATTATATAATTATTATATAATTATATAATATATATAATATCCATAATATATATAGTATATATGTGTATAATATATTATAATACATATAATATAATATAATATAATACATATATGTATATGTATATATGTGAATTTAAGGAATGTGCCTCTACTTTTCATTCTGGAATCAGATGTGGAAAAAGGCCCACAAGGACAGCTATTTCAACCCTTCTCTTAACTGACTGCATGTTAATTGCTTCAGTAAAAATAAAGGATGCCTAAGTCAACAGTTCAGATGAAAATACAGCAAGTCTTCTACTTCTGTTCTATAATACATTTTAGTTGTTTAAAAGAATCTTATTGCACCAATTCTTTGCCTTTATGGGCACAATCCTGAATCATTTAACAACAGGATGACATTTGAGAGATGTGTCACTGAGCCACTCTGTCAGTGCACAAACTTCATAGTGTGTATTTACACAAACTAAGAAGGGCACAATGTCACCACAGGTTAATCTTCTTGGACCACTGTCATTATATTCATAACATCATTGAGTAATACATGGCTGTGCAGAGAACTTTAAAATATTCTTACAATGGGGCAGGTGGGGGAAGGGGAAAAATGAAAATCAAGTCATGTCATATTCTGGTACAAACTCCCAATGTTGAATGTGATGATGATGTGTATTCTTAATGTACCAATAAAGATTTGAATTTTAAAAAATAAAATACAATATTCTTACTATGTCCCAAAGTCATATTTGAAATGATTGTTTTTACGTTACTGATCGGTGAGTATGTATGTACAACTTTTGCCCTGGTAATGTGATTAGGTCAAGCAAATAAAAGAAATTTTGCTCTGTTTGAATGAAAAGGTCTTTAAAAATCTTGTGCCTAGAAATTAAAACCAGAGGTTCTTCTCATTTCAGCTATATTGACATAATAAATACATCTATAGTAGTCCATGAGTTTTTTGTTAGACCAGTCAACAGTCATCCAGCAGTCAAATGTCATTCACACTAATCAACATTTAGGTTACTGCAACCCACCTGTTCTAATTAAACAGTGTAGATTCACCTAAGATGTCTGATTTGAGCAGTTTATTTTCACTGCCTTTGGACAATTAGACAAAGCCAATTAACAACAAGTTATTTTATCCACATTATTTACCTAGGTGATAAGTCAAATTTATTCTGTAGTCAGAAAATATTTGTGAACATGTACATGGCATTGTGGAAATATAAAGTGTTGCATGGTCTGGCCTTACTTTTAAGTTCTTTGAAATATACTGGAAGTTTAATACTGGTTATAGTGAACATGGGTACTTCCTAAGAGCTCACACAAAATGAACACTAACTAGGAGGCACACATAACAATGAGGGGTGGGGCAAGTCTGTGATGAGGGCAAATGAGAATGATGGAACCCAGGCTCCAGAATCAGGTTACCTCAGTGTGAAGCCTAGCTCGTCAACACACAATAATCACAGATATACAATAATCACAAATTGCTTACCTTCTCCAACTTCAATTTTTCCTTCTCTTTTCACCATTCGGAGGTTTTTTGTTGTTGTTGGTTTTTGTTTTTTTGTTTTGTTTTCTTTTCTTTGAGACAGGGTCTCACTTTGTAGTTCAGGCTGGCCCTGAGCTCAGCCTCAAACTCACAGCACAGCAATCCTCCTGCCTCTGCCTCCCGAGTGCAGGGATTACAGGAGTGAGCCACCACGTCCACCACTGTGGTATGTGGTACTGGTTGCTGCTGGGCATGAATCTCCACACCCAGTATGGTGTGTGGTTACTGGGGGATCGAACCCAGGCCCTTGCTCTTATAAGACAGGTGCCGGAATCACTGAGCCAAATCCCCGGCCCTCACCATTCAGTTTTGAATACATATCCAATAGGATTCAGAAGTCCATAAGATAAAAATGTGCTAGGATGGCTAAACATACCTCAGCAACTAACCACATGCTTAACTGAGGGACCCCCAAAGCCCCTGTTCCCACTCCTGGCATAGAAAGTGTTTGTAGGGACTGCTGGAAACCTCAGGCTGTGTTAATGAGGAGTGTCCATTGATGACATTACATGAATTTGTCAAGTTAGTATGATGAGGTTCTGGTGTCAGCTGCCCTGCTTGCTGGACACAGCCTTTTTCACCCTTCTTTTATCCATTCTGCTTACAAGCACAATTTCTGTTCCTTCTTGCCCATTATATCCTCTCTAAAGACTTCACTGGCCACTCCTCTTTATTTCTTTGAACTAGTCAATTCCTACTTCTATTGAGGCACATCATATAACACGTTAGCTAGCATATCTTATTTGTTTTTCTCAATTTTTTTCAAATCCACAGTACCTCACACCATGCCTGGCACATAGTAGGTAACCATTAAATGCAAGATGGATAAATAAATGGGTGATGAAATGTAGGTCTTTGGTTTTCCTGGTTTATTTCTTTTTTTAGTTACAATATGAGTGCTTTGTATTGGTTTCAATCCTTATAATTCATAGATCCAAGAATATGGTAACACATTCCCTAATTTTGACACTTTTTGTGGCATTTCAAAGTGTAGGGAAGGTGGGTAGGGGACATAAGTAGTCAAGTTCTAGTCTCCTGTGAGTCCAACAGCACAAGGCGAAATATTGATAAATAGGAAGGAATGACACTTAGAGAAGAAGCTGAGCTTGGGCCTGATCCATGCTACTCTCGGTAGCAAAAAATGGCAGACCCAAGTTTGCCACATGTTTTATTCAAAGCATCCAGGGCAAGCAGTTTTAGAGGTCACTCCAAGGGCAGAAGTTTGGTACATCAGGAGTAACAAATGTAACATCTCACTCAGAGGGCAGCATGTGTACATCCTAAAACAATGAGGAGTTGCATAGATGAAGGTCCCAGTGTAGTTCTATCCTGGAGCATCACAGAATGCATTACCACTGGGGTCTTGGTTGTTCCTGGAGGTAAATACAAAGTCCTCAGGTTGGGATATGTCCTAGCTGGTCTGCAGTCAGGGAAGCTCAGCTCAGTAATGATCTCAACTGTCCTATTAACTTTCCCAAATAGGATTGCCCCTGACACAAAGAAGTGAGCTTAGTTTGTTATTAATTTTTTGTGTACTTAATTGATTTTTTAAATGAAAATTTTAACATTCTTTCCAAAAAATTATTAAAATGTATTACAGAGCAAAGTAGTGTATCTTCAATTACTTGTTTTTTGGTTTTTTGTTTGTTTGTTTTTTTGTTTTTGAGACAGGGTCTCACTTTGTGGTTCAGGCTGGCCTTGAGCTCAGCCTCCAACTCACATCACAGCAATCACAGCAATCCTCCTGCCTCTGCCTCCTGAGTGCTGGGATTATAGGTGTGAGCCACCACGCCCGGCACTGTGGTATGTGGTACTGGTTGCTGCTGGGGTGAGTCTCCATGCCCAGTATTGTTATGTGATTACGGGGGATCGAACCCAGATTGCAAGGACAGGCACCAGAACTACTGAGCTATATCCCTGGCCCTTCAATTACTTTATTTTTAAACAAGTCTTTTTCAAGCAAATCAAGAACTGAAAAAAGCTTTAAACTAGCTTCTAGAGATGTCAATAAAATATATTTCTAAAAAATATTTTTTTGTAATACACGTGGTCTGTTTTTCTGCCCAAGATTACTAGATTCAGTGTGGTCCCTTCTGATTTCTTTAAACAGATATGGGTGTCCATCTACAAGAGCAGGTGGATGAATGGGTGTGATAAAAAAGACCAGTCTCTTTCTCCACATATGCCTCTAAAAATAATAGGATACATGTGTGCAGAAGTGGTAAACCACTAATAATACTTAGAACTCCACAATTCCTAGTGGAAGTAAAATAAGAAAGCAATAAAATTTTCAAGGAACAGAGCAAGAACCATGGTTAAAACACTGGCATCAGAAAAAAAAAAAAAAAAAAAAAAAAAACACTGGCATCAGGGCCTGAAATTGGCTGGCATCTTCCACAGTTTGGGCTCTTACAGGAGCAGTCTCAACAACTTTGATGACATAGTCCACTTACAGACAGGCAGTCCAGTTCCCAGGGATAAGAGCTGTATAAGAACAACGCTATAGACCCGGGGATTTAGCTCAGTGGTTCCGGCATCTGTCTTGCAAGCACAAGGGCCCGGGTGTGTGACCATATACAATAATACTGGGTGTGGAGACTTCTACCCAGCAACAATCAACACCACATACCACAGTGCTGGGTGTGGTGGCTCACGCCTATAATCCCAGCACTCTGGAGGCAGAGGCAGGAGGATTGCTGTGATGTGAGTTTGAGGCTGAGCTCAGGACTAGCCTGAACTATAAAAAGTGAGACCCTCTCTCAAAAAACAAAACAACACAGGGGCCAAGGAGTTAGCTCAGTGGTTCCAGCGCCTGTCTTGCAAGTGCAAGGACCTGGGTTCAATCCTTGGAAACTTCATACAATACTGGGTGTGGAGAGTCACACATGGCAGCGATCAGTACCACATACCACAGTGCCGGGCGTGGTGGCTCACGCCTGTAATCCCAGCACTTGGGAGGTGGAGGCAGAGGCAGGAGGATTGCTGTGCTGTGAGTTTGAGGCTGAGTTCAGGGCCATCCTGAACCACAAAGTGAGACATTGTCTCAAAATAAATAAATAAATAAATAACCACACACACAAAAATGACACTGTAACTGTGTGCCTAACTGAGTGTGAAGGCTGAACACACACTGCTCTTAGATTTTTAACTACTTAAGAAGTGGTAGCATTTGCTGATCCATCCTTCAGCAGAGTGATTCAGGGGATTACAACCATGACCAGAGTTAAAAACTTCACTCGCAGTAGTTCCAATTTGTAAACCAGGTAAGGTTTGTGTATCACTGTAGCTTAGAAAAAGATGAATAAATGTTACCTCTATGCATTTGGTATATTACTATACTATATTTAAAACAGATTATGCATATTTGCAAATATCATTTTAAGCCAGGTGTGATAGTGAGTGCCTGTATTTCCAGCACTCAGGAGGCTGAGGCAGAAGAATTGCCACAAATTTGAGGCCAGTCTGGACAATATAGTGAATTCAAGGCCAGCCTGAACTATGTAGCTAGCCTGTGTCTCAGATAAAACATTTTTAAAAGCATGACCCTAAAAGAGGTAATTCTTTAAAAAAAAAAAAACGTATAACAAGAATTTATGCACACCAATACTTATGATGCTTTCATTCCTAAGAACATTCTGGGAAACCCTTTTGTAACCAGCTCACAAGTCATACAAGAAGAGAAATCTTCCAGGGTACTTTGATTTTTGCTGAGAGGATGTTTTACTCAACGTGATTATCTGTCTTATTCACCATATTTGACTGTCAGAAACACTTGGCCACTTGCAAAATTAAATCTACACTCAAAGAATGAACACAAATGAGGAGACAATATTTTTTACATTCCAAAAAGTTTTCAGTATTGGGCCTATCCATTAAAAAAAGTACAGCTGACAAATATTAATCTTTTAAATATTGCTTATAATGAAAGACCTGCTGCAAGAACAGGCTAGATCACTTCTGTTTTGTTTTGCAGTGCTGTGGACCTGACTTAGGGCCTCTCAGGCTAGGCAAATCCTCTGTTGCTGAGCTATATCTCTCATTCTTTCCCTTATTAGGTGTAAAAAAATCAAGCAATGAAAGCTCTCCTCACCAATAAAAGTTTCCCTGATGAGACACTGACTGAAGGATCCTTTACTTTTTCTAACTTTCTATCTTGAAATAATGCTGGACTCCCAGGAAGTTGAAAAACAAGAAAAGTTCCATACAACTTCCATCTAGTTTTCTCCAGTGCTGACATCAAACTGCAGAACAGTATCAGAACAGGAAAGTGACATCTAGGGAACACTGCTAAGTATGACATTTCTCTCCCTCAGTTTTTGCCTAGTTTTTACATCATTCTGTGTAATGCTCCATGCTGTGGTGTAATAATAAAGTTTTTTGTTTGTTTGCTTGTTTGTTTTTTTTGAGATAGGGTCTCACTTTGTAGTTCAAGCTGGCCCTGAACTCAGCCTCAAACTCATATCACAGCAGTCCTCCTGCCTCTGCCTCCACCTCCCAAGTGCTGGGATTACAGGCGTAAACTGGCACTGTGGTATGTGGTACTGATGGCTGCTGGGCATGAGTCTCCACAACCAGTATTATATGTGGTTACCAGGGGGATCGAACCTGGGTCCTTGAGCTTGCAAGACAGGCACCGGAACCACTGAGCTAACTCCCCGACCCTAAAGTATTTGAAACTGGATAATTCATAAAGACCCAACTTTTATTTCTCACTGTTCTAGAAGCTAGGAAGTCCAAAATCGGGAAGGCAGCATATGGTGAGGTCTTTTTGCATTCTGATAGGGCAAAAGACAAGAAGACTAAGAGGAATAAATTTGGTTTCTCAAACACCAAAAGAATAGAGCAGAGTTAATCAATCCCCAAAATCCCTTTTAATAAAGGTGGGCATTCACCAGGGACCTCCATTAGGTCTTTCACCCAACACTGTGACACTGGGGATACATTTTCATATATATGCATTTGAAGGGATATGTTCAAACCACAGCAGAGAGAGAGAGAGAGAGAGAGAGAGAGAGAGACAGAGAGAGAGAGAGAGAGAGGGAGAGGGAGAGGGAGAGAATAGTTCTCTACAATTTTATCCCACAAGAATCAAGATTCAGAACTTTCATCACTACAAAGAAGCCCCCTTTGGACATGCCTGTCTCATCCCTTCCCTGTACCTAGCAATAACCAAATTGTTCTGTAATTGGTTTTGTCTTTTCAAGAATGTTATATGAACAAAATCGTGCAATAGTAAAGTTTTAGGTTGACTAATTTTTTCACTACCCTAATGTCCCTGTGATTCGATTTGCTTGCAGGCATTCATAGTTTATTCCTTTTTAATTGTTTGGTACTCTTTGTATGGATCTCCCCACATTTCACCCACTGAAGGGCATGTTTGTTTCTATATCCTCCTTCCCTTCTTCCCTCTCTTCCTTCCTTTCTCGTTGTTTGCTATGGCAGATAACCTGCTGTGGACATTTCTATTCAGGTTGTTTTGTAACCATCTGTTTTCATTTCTTTTAGATAAAAACCATATATAATATAATTTCAGGACTGCATAGTACATGTATATTTAGTTTTGTAAGTAATTAAAAAGCTGTTTTCCAGAATTACTGTTATTACTTTCCATTCACACCAGTAATATTTTAGAGGTCATGTTCTCTGTGTTCTTGACAGTATATGGAATTACTCCTATTTTTTATTTAACTATTCTAATAGTTAGTCTCTTAATTGTTTTTGGAAATAGCTAATTCATTTTGCTGTTGCTATGATAAGTTAGTGGGGATGACTTTTATCTTACTCCTAACTTCCTTAGTACAAAATCTGGGCCTTATTTTATATTATACTCCTTTTTAAGATTTATTTATTTATTCATTCAGTGTTTTCACTATATCTCAAGCTGGGCTTGAACTCACTGTGCAGCTTAGACAGATCTTGAACTCACAGTGATCCTCCTGCCTCAGTCTCCCAAGTGCGAAATTACAGGTATATGCCACCATATCCAGTTTAGATTTAAGATTACAAAATGATGTGTTCCCAACATTTACCAATGTCCCATATAAGCAACCAAAAACTTATTTCATACTCTTCTATCTGGGTTCATAATTTCTTTCACATTATAAATACACTTGTCCCTAAAAGTCTGTTCTTCCTGGGAGGAAGGTCCTATTGGCTCCATTCTCTTTGCTCTTGAGGGGAGAAGACACAGGATGGGCTGCACTGGTTTGTGGCCAAATTGCTGGGGAGGCTGGGAGTGAGTAGGATGTTCACATTCTGCAGGTTTGCTGTACTTTTGCCCATTTGAAGCTTAAAGTTCTGCATGTGACCTAAAGGCAGGAGAAAGTACAGATTGCTATTTTACTTGGAAAATGAACACGTTCCTTTCAAACACAATCAAAGCACACTTGATGGGCTGTTGCATGAAGTGCTTGCCCGTCTGAGGTAGAACAAGCTGGCTGTAATTTACTTTTTCCTTCAAGTTCGTGCCATTCTTTGTGAAGAGGCCCAAGATCTTTATTACTAGTCTTAGGGGACAAAATGACAAGTAGGAAATAGAATCCAATTACAAAGGCAGCTGGTGGTTGCTGCGCTCCTTACATTTACCCTCAGTTGCATCTTGAAAATGATATAATTCACAGTTACTGTGGTAAACTGTTTCCTTTTATTTACTTCTAATCATGAAATTGCCTTTCTGGTTGGAAACAACATATTGGGGATTTTTAGAGAAATGAAAGTTTTCCGGTGTTTGCCTCTCCTCCTTTACTGCAAGTAAAGTGATTTACCATGCACATAAATACTGCAAGTGACTTACCATTTATTTTGACTTTTGAAAAGATAAACTTCACAAACAAACTGATGAGTAAAAAGTCAAACAAGATTACATGCTGTATGATTCCATTCATATGAAGTTCAAGAACATATAACACTGATCTGTGGTGACAGAGATGAGAACAGTGGCTGGAAATGGGGTAAGATTTATTGGGAAGTGGTGTGCAGAAGTTTCCTGGGGTGTTAAAATGTTCCATAACTTGATCTAAATAGTGATTACACAAGTGGTGCACCTCAGAGCTGGGGCCTATATGTATGTTATTCTTTAATCAAAATTGAAATTAACTACATTTTTTTTTTGAAAAGAAAGAAAAAGCTTGTTGATCAAATCGCAGGCAGTATAGTTTGGTTTTCCATTTCGGTGTCCAAGAATTTTAAACTTTTGCAAATTGTCATATTCTCCAGTACAGATGAGACACTGTTCTCGTGTCTTTCTCTCATGTTGCTGCTCCCATTTTCTGAACTAGTTAGATTTATGTCCCAATGTCATGCGCGTTGTAACTGTTAAATTAAAATATTGTGACACAGGGTGTGGAAGCAATAAAATCCAATTATTAAGATCAGTTCAGGCCTTTACAAAATCTATGATCCCTTTCACTCAGATGACATTTTTCATTCTTCTTTCCCCGCAGCT
This sequence comes from Petromus typicus, assembly GCA_004026965.1. NCBI lineage: Eukaryota > Metazoa > Chordata > Mammalia > Rodentia > Petromuridae > Petromus > Petromus typicus. The sequence continues at coordinate 33,526 of PVIR01010037.1, forward strand.
TTGGATCCAAGGCATTTCGCATGCTATGGGTTGACATTTATTTAGTTAAGAGCATCTTTAACTGAAGTTCCATCTTCTCCATTAAAGTGCTCAAGAATAGGGACCTCGTGATACTTGTTTCCACATCTGGCTCTGTTGAGAGAGAGAGGAGGAGGAGTCGAATCTTCATGGCTATCTTCTCCTCAGGGCAATGTGTGTTTCGAATTTTTACCAAAAAATGTCAGATGCCACCTTCTCACCAACAAAATGAACAAACAACTCTCCCCACACAAAATCTATGGTTGTAATATATCTACTATTTTTCATTTGCTTCCCTAATGTCTTGTGTCTGGAGTCCTTCCTATTAAAGCCACGAGAAGGGAAAATATATTTAGTATAAAGCCTGGGGAGAGAAGCGACAATTTACTCAAGAAACCAGTTTATTCAAGTTCTCACTACAAGGGGCTGAGCTAAGCAAGAAGGCAGCGGAGGAGTCTAGGACCGAGGTGGGTGCTTAATATACATTTCTTATAAAGAAAAGGCCGTTCCAAATTATTTCCGCAAGCAGGGAACTCCCGGGGCACAACGTGCGGCCACTGTAGCGGGTCAGATGGCATCTGACCCGCTGTCTTCTTCGCAAACGCTCAGCTTGGGAATCGCGTGTGGGGGTGGGGCAGAGGTGTGAGTAGGAACGTGAGAAAGAGGAAGACAGACCGAGAGAAAAGCCGGAGCCCACCGAAAGCCACGGATGCGTTTGGAGACACAGGGAGGGAATTGGCGCCTTTTTCCACCCGGCTGCTCCCAGCGTGGCAGCCCCTGAGTGTTCCAAGCCGCGGCCCGGGCTGCGCTGCGCTGAGCTGGGGAGAAATGACCGGGCTCTGATGGGTGGGAAAGAGCGGGGCTGGCGACAGGTGGGGAAGTAGTGGACTTTTGTCCCGGGCAGGAGCTCGCTGGGCTGAAAGGGCGCAAAGCCGCGGCCGCCGGACCAGGGTCTGTCGGGGCGCTCGCCACCGCCCGGCTCCTCTAATTGGAGGGGTGCAGGGTGACGTTCGTTCCCAAACGTTTTAATCGAGCCTCCTTTCAATGGGCAGGGATCAATGTAGCCACTGTTGCTCTGTGCTGAATGCGGGGCCCCCAGCGTGGCCATTCAAGGCTCTTTTCATACCACCCCCCCCAGCGACTCAGCCCCGGGCCGGCGACAGCGCCCCTAATTAGTCTAATTAGAAATGCGGTCTGAGCGCGGGGTTAGGAAGATGCGCTGGGCTGCCAAGTCCGGTTGATTCAGGGGTTATTCCCGCCGGAAAGAAAGGGCCGCAGAGGAGGAGGCTGGGGCTAAGCCCGCCTGCGCCCCAACCGCGCCCCGGCCCGTCCGGTCTCAGTCTCCGTCTCCGTCTCGGGGCGCGATGCAGAGACCGGGCACGGGCCCCAGCCCAGCCTCGGCCGCCCGTCCTCACCCGGGAAGTCCCGGGCGCCACGTGGCGGCTCCGCGGGGCGACATGGGGCTCCCGGGCTGGACCCGAAGCCCGGAGAAGGGCCCCACGGCCTGGGGCTTCCCCCGCGGGTCGGCGCTCGCTCACCCGCTCGCTGGCCCGGCCGAGGCGGGGACGCGGCTGCCCGGGTGGCTGGAGAACACTGAGCCCTTAATTGTGCTATAAATCAGCCGGGGGAGCGCGGCGGAGTTTGTGCAGGTGTAAAAACAGAGGGGAGCCCGGCCGAGCCGCCGCAGTGCCCGCAGGTCAGCACCTCCAGCCGGCGCTCAGCTCGCTCAGGCCGCTGACAGCAAAATAAACAGAGCGGAGCCCCGAGCCGGAGCAGCGGCGGCCGCGGTCGGGCCGGCGCGGGGCTGAGCGGGGACAGCCTGGGCCCAAAGGGAGAGACACACAACTTTCTCTCCCTTTGCTCCCCGGAGTGCTGGACGGTGACGGCCGGAAGCGCGCGCCGCCCTCGGCCGCCCCTCCAGGGCCACGCACGGGCCGATGGTGGTGGCCGCGGGCTGGGCTTCTGAGCCGACCCCAGCCCGGGACTGCGCGACGCCGGCGTCACAAAACATCCAGTCCCGCTTTGCTTCCAAAGGTTGACGCTGGGGAACGCTGCGGCCCAGCCGGGCTGAGGAAGGTGACAGACCAAGGAGAAAAGACGACCAGGACTCCATTCGGTGCACAGCTCAGGAGCAGAACTCTGTCAAGACCCTACGGAGACGCTGGCACAGGCAGCAGCCCGGGATCCATAGACAAAGGAAAGCAATGCGAGTCTCGTTAGATCATTTTTCTGGACATTGTTTAAGGTCTGCGAGGGACCAAATCGTTTCAAAATGTTGCCAGTAAAAATTATCCTATGTGGAATGCAACTAATCCTTTTAGGTTCCTGTCAAGTGCTTCCACAAAAGGAATCCGATTTTTCAAATCAAAGATCCAAATGTCTTTGGGGAGAGATTTATTACATGCCAGAGCTTTAGTTACAGAATAGGGTTACAATAACAGCCCGCACCCACCAACTCGATAAACTAAGGGATCCCATCCACATAACTCGAAAGGAGTGGGAGCTATGTATGCAAATCAGGAGGGCACCAAAAAGGAAGGAAGGCAAAGAAACACTGAATTCCTTAAGTAGGGAAACAGCAGAGTGCCTGAGCACTTTATTTCTGTCTCCTGTGCCCCTGGTGACTTTTAAGAAAGAAAACAAGATCCAGATTTGGGAATTTGGGCTCAGTTCCTTGTCAATGACAATTTCAAGGTGAGGATGATGCTTGAATTGAATTCGGAAAAACTTGGGCGTCCGTGTACCCACAGAGCCTGAAACCTGGGCTCCCTGATGGGGTTTGCAAGTTGCATTTTCTGTAAGCAGAGGAATATTTATTTCAAATGCATGTTAAATGATAAGAGAAAAGCACTTTTAATTTTGACATTTATAAAACATTTGTGTGGGGAAACCCACTCTAGGGGTTTTTGTGGGGTTTTTTGCTTTGTCTCTCAAACTGTCACAAACCCTTGCGCACATAAGCGGTCCAGGCCATAGTCCTGGGGCACAGTAGTCTATGAGGGCCTGATCCCAAATCGCTGTCCACTCCATCTTTTCAAGAACCAGCAGCGAGGAACACGAAGTGATTTACTAGTAAAAAGACTTCAAGACTTGTGAGGAAACTGATCCATAGTGTTCTGCCTGAAGGAAATTACACTGTGTTACCGCCATATCTCATAGGCGCTTAGATGCTTTAGGCTTCTTGTGAATAAACAGCCCACAAGAAAGATATTGTCAAGAAGATATTATCAGTTTATTTAGAGACCAAGAAAGTTTTTAATAATGAAAAAATGTCTTTTCAATGGAGAAAAAAAAAAAAAAAGATTGTCCCAGCTGCCCTTCAGCACAACTGTTTCCTGCTAAAATGGCTTATTCCTCTTGTTCTTCAAATGGGTTCCATGGCATAGCAAGCAGCGTGATGATGGCTGTTCTTTAATTGAACGGTGGAGTAAAATTTGTATATTTAATAGTGGGATCAGAAGATTTGCAATCTAGCAGGTGCTCAATAAATCGTGCAGACTAATCCCACTTTGCAAAGCTTAGAGGTTAAAGAGAAGATCAGTACATAAGTAAGTAGAAGAAAGAAATGGAGTAAGAGACTTGAAGAATGGATTTAAGACTCCAATCGTTTGTTTATTTTAGACATTATCCATCCAAATACACATCTGGCTCAAGTACAAGAAACAACAATGCTGCTTCTTTTCCACTCATTATTTCTAGAAAGGGCCAAGGACCATTATAGTAGGGATGGGAATTGTGGAAAAGATTGATTTTTCTATCTGGATTAGATGGATTCAATTTCTCTAATTTATAGAGATTTAGGTACACTCCAAAGTTCAGAAATCAATCTTTCTGGCTTGTTTTCTGATGAATAAGAGAGTAGGAAGAAGCTACACGAGAACCATAATCCTTTACATTAATAAACATTTTATGTCTCTCAAAACATTTTCATAAAAACGGAAGCAAAGCTTTTCTAAATAAGGAGTGGAAGAGGGGGCGAAAGAAGGGGAGAGAAGTGAGGAAAGAGAGGAATCAAATTATATCATGTTCAGATACAAATCTCCTATAATGAATGTGACAGTTATATCTAATGACAGTTATAGCTAATGAATGTGACAATATCTAATTGTACCAATAAAATAAAAAATTTTTCATGTAAATTATATCATTTGATTCTCACGTGCCACAAAGAAAAGAAAGGAAAGGAGAGAGAGAAAAAGAAAATGATAAATGAGGACAAAATCTGATCTAACATTTCATTTGAATGCATTCTTTCTTCTATGGGTACTGCAGGTCATTTGGCTTGTGTGTTTTTCTCTCTCTCTGTAATCAATTATTTAATAGAATCTAATCTTGCACAGTCATTTTCACATACATGAGGCTCTGTGCACAAAATAAGTATAAATACAGGAAGCCAAGTTATTTTTCCTTCATCAAAGTCTGTAGACTTTTCAAAAAATGTTACTTCCTTTTATTGCTGAAAATCTGTCCCCCAACTATTTAACGGGAATTTCTAGGCAAGTGTTCAAAGATATTTCTGCCCTAGGCCCTCCCCTCTTTTCTTTATTGTTATGATATTGATCAATAGTTACATGTAAGAGAGAACCCTGGTCTTGTGCCTGCTTCTCCTGAGGCTGTGAGACCCAGAAAGGCTCCGGAGCTTCAGATCCATCCTCCATCGCCATCTTGTTCTCTGGCGGTCGGTCCCTGCCTGCCTGGCCCTGGGGGCCTTGCGACCGCCCGCCAGGGCGCTGCTCCGCAGACCACACTCCTCTTTCTGCAGCGGTGCCCTGTACACAAGGAGACACCCTCGCTTAAAAAGCACTTTTTCGGGCCGGGGATATAGCTCAGTGTTTCCGGCGCCTGTCTTGTAAGCGGGAGGACCCGGGTTCGATCCCCGGTAACCACATACACTACTGGGTGTGGAGACTCATGCCCAGCCGCAATCGGTACCACATACCACAATGCCAGGCGTGGTGGCTCACACCTGTAATCCCAGCACTCAGGGAGAAGTAGCAGAAGGATTGTTGTGATGTGAGTTTAAGGCTGAACTCAGGGCCAGCCTGAACTATAAAGCAGGACCCTGTCTCAAAAAAAAAAGAAAAGAAAAACTTTTTCAAGAGTAGAACATGTCCTTTCAAAAATCTCCTAATTACAAATTCAGAATTAGGATTCTGCCAATTGCTTAAATAAATTTGCTAATCTTAGTTGATTGCTTTTCTTCCTGGCATGCATTTTGTTATTTTTTAAAACTTAGAATAAAATGGATAAAAAAGTTTCTGGCAAAGAAAAAAATTAACAGCCATATCCACTTCCTAGTGCATTCTGCAATGCACAGCTTGTCCAGGGCAATCCCTGCGCTGACTCTATCCCGGAAGTCTTACTGGAGAAAGCAGTAACCCGACCCAGGAGGCCAGGCTTCTGTGAGGTTTCTGGGTGGTCACTCCACAGGTAACCTAGCAGGTGGTCTGTTCTCTCTCAGCACTTTAGGGGGAAAGTGGACAAGATAGGCAACAGCTCAGGTAGGGCCACCATTAGGGACATTCTGGGAGCAACGGGTTAACTGTGCTTGGGCTAACAGGTCCTCCTTAGCTACACCAGAGCAGTAGTTGAGAGAGTAAAGTTTTCCAGAATAGGAGGGAAGGGGCACACCTTCTCAGGGAAATGCTGTGCATTCTCAGTAACTGTTAATTCCATAGACCTGATTTCTTACATTCTCTTTCCTTGTCCACATGCAAAGCATGTGTCTTTGACAGCTGGCCATAAGAGCTGCTTAGCAGTCCAGCAAAAAGTTCTGTCACAGGCAGATTTTGGCCATTTAAAAAAGTCAGCAAGACTTTTATGAGCTCCTGACCCATATTTATATGGGTCATGGTGATGCAGGGCTCTAATCCCAGTACTCTGGAAGGCTGAGGCAGGGGGATTGCAAGTTTGAGCCTAGCCTGAGTGGTTTATTGATTTAGGAAGACAAGTTTCCAAAACAAAAGCAAAAAAGGAACTGAGGATATAGTTCAGTCAATGCACAGGAAGGCCCTGGGTTCGGTGGGGGGAGGGGTCACCAAGAGAAGCAGAGGGAATGGGTAAACAGTAATGGTGATTTGTGAACTACTGGTATTTGTGCCTCTGTGTGTAGATTATGTTATAAAAGGAACCACTCACACAAAGAAAGAAAAGAAAGAAAGAGTGAGAGAGAAAGTATCACAAGGGACTAGGTACCAGGAAGCTGACATTTCTGAAATAATTAGCTGTCAACCAAAATGCATCCAGAAGAAAATGCTTGGGTGTGGCATGAATGCAAAGAAGGGTGTAAGAAATGAATGACTCTTCTACACAGTGACCTCTAAGGCAACTTCCCCGTCCTGTGGGGGTTTAATAAATCACAGGAATAGCAACAAAGCGGTAGCATACTACAATAAAAATGAAACGGGATTTAAATTCTGAGGTTCCAGTAGCTATGAAGGTAAGCAAGTTATTCAGTTTCTTCTGAGGTTTGATATCTTTATCTGTAAAATGAAATCAATCCTAATTCCTGTACGACTTCAGTGTGATTTATGAGTGAAAGTCTTTTTTAAAAGACCATTAGTGAAGTACTAGTGAAAGTTCTTTTAAAAAGCAAATATACGGCAAGGTTAACAGGCACACATGGGATTGGGAGACACTGGTAACACATGCTTCTTGCTCTGACACTAGCTCCACACATACACACACACACACACACACACACACACACACACACATTTATAAGGAGCCGTTGGAATTTCTGCACTTCTTTGTATGCACCGTATAGTCTGGTAAAATTTTTAGTTCGTAAAAACTCCGAGTAGCTCAAAGCAATTTAAAAAGGGATCGATGATAATCATCAGTTGTTTTTCTTGGTATGTTGTGCTTATTACCGATTAGTATTCTCCCCATTAAAAAGTGGGAGAAAAGTTCCCTGCACACCAGAAGGGTCAACAATAAAAGAAAGGAGCCCAAGCTGCTCACATCAAGGGAAAGACGTGATTAGAGAGATGTGACATGCAAAGAAATTATCTGAGAAGTGAAGTCAGTTGGGAAAGTATAAGCCCCAAGGAGCCCTGAGCAGCTGGTCACGATCAGATTCTCCATCTTTCTGTCAAATGTAATCGTATCCGAGTTGGCAGGGTATTTATTGCTAAAGTTGAAGGGCCAGATTTTACACTAAACATATTTACACATTTATATTTGTGGCCCTCTAAACACACTATGTTTCACTGGCCGTGACATCAAACACATTTACCAACAAAAAAACACATGTCTAATTACAAAATCGTAGGGGAGAAGGCGGGCAGTGGCAGCTGATGGGCAGTGCCCGCCTGCCTATGGCTGTGTGACTCAGACTGGGACGGATGTGCACAAGGCTGGGCCCACCGCACCCACTCCCCGGGCCGGTCCCTGTCCGGTCCAGCTCCGAAATGTGAGGGGAACCCCAATAGGAGGTACACTGACCCCCACCCAGAGGAGCCCTATAAGAGGAGGCAGTTTCTGCACCGCTTTTGGATTGGGGTCGTGTCTGTTAACAACCTGACCTTTAAGTTGCCTCAAATGACTTTCTCAATCAGTGATAAAAACAGTTGTGGGCAGAAAGTGTCGCCAGCAGAAGATTTTAAAATCCTAAGAGAATCCTTGATTATTGGCTTTGGCCACTGAACCCAGATCCCTCCCTATCAACGGTAGTTGTAGCAATGCCGCCATTAGCTGCTCCAAGCTTGGTTCTTCATCAAACAAGGAAAGTAGAGCCACTGGAGCCAGAGACAAGAAGCAAAACAGTGGCCTCCGACAGCCTTTAATAAATGACACAGATGGGTAGTCCATCAAAATAATCACCTTCCATCAGAACAACCACCTCCCCCAGCTCTCTCAGTGGATGGCCTACACGAGGAAAAAAGAGAGAGAAAAAAAGAGAGGAAAAAAACTGTGAAGGGCAGAGTCCTTTTCTAGAGATGGATACTTACTGCATTCACTTTAAGAGTTTAGATAATAAATGCATTCGAAATTCCAGTGTCCCCAACAGAAAGTTTGGCCAGGAAAGGACTGCTGAGTAGAAGACAAACAAGCAGAGATCATTAAGCATACAGATGCTGCAGAGAGGAAAAAGTGGGAAAGCCTCACAAAGTCCTCCCTGCAGCTTTTATTTTCTCTCTTTTTTTTAGAGTAAAGGAAGTGGATCTTAAATAAATGTGTAGGATGGAGATGTTGAGCAGAAGCACTAACTTCTTATTTTAAAGAAATAAAATAATTACCCCACAGTAAAAAAAGAAATCAACCAAGAAACAATCTAAGGTCATGACACCATGTGGGGTACAAGGAGCAATTCAATCCAGAAGGGCTTCATTACCCGGCAATAGGTAACATTTGGCTGGATCGAGCCGCAGACCTGAATGGAGAGGCTCCTTTTTGTGTGGTCTTTCTCCCCAAGCTGCCTCAACCATTAGCCCCAATATATCCCTCTCCCTATTAACTGCAATTCCCTCCCGACTGGGCTTCGGTCATTTGTCTGGAAGCTCTACGGGGGCGTTTGATGAGTAGAGAAACAAGAAGAAGGGGAGAAAAGCGTCGGGTTAATGAGTTGTAGCAAATCCACACTTTGTAGTTGGGAGGAGGAGAGCTGGTGGCCAATGTTTGTCCAACTGGTTTATTTTTCGAGACCCATTCTATTGAGGAAGCCTTGTTCAAGCAGGCTTGTCCCTCCAAACACACAAACACCCCTCTGTTTGCCTTCAAAGAAAAGGGGACCAGCGCTAGATTTGCATGCGAATGAGGAGCCCTGGGAGGAGACGTCCTTGCCCATCAAAGGCCGCGGTAGCCCAGGGCCCGGAGGCCTTTGTTCCAGCACCTGCTCGCCGGCTCGGCCCGCCCCCGGCGAGCCCCGCACTCGGAGCTCTCTGGTCCACGGCCCACGCCTCTCCCAGCCCCTACCGCACGCGCCCACAGACCCCGCATCCCTGTGCGATGCGCCCCGGAGGGTCAGCAAAGGGGGCCTAGAGCCCCACATCCCGAGGCTGGGCACGGGCCCCACGGGAGGCAACGCTCACAAAGGAGGCGGCTCGGGCCTTTCTGGTGGCCCAGGGTTCAGGCCGTGCCCACCTGCCCGGAAACAGCCGGCGCGGGAAGCCGCAGGAAGCCGGAGCCGGGTCGGTTGCCTGAGCCTTCGCGCACGCAGTCCGGGGACGCGCTGACAGTCTGCAGGGTGGAGCTCCTTCAGCGCACTTGGCAGCCGAGCCAAGAAGGGCTTAGTCGGGATTTCCTCTCTGCTTTCAGGCGTCCATACGTTATGCCATCTTTTTTTAAAAAATTAATTTTGTTCTTAGACGTCTTCGTAATTGCTTTCAGATCTGAATTTCAGATCTATGAGAGGCAGAGAGCCCGAAGGCGCACCCGCCGCATGGCGCCCCAGAGAGCCTCTGCTTCCACCTCCCACCCTGGCTCTGGGATCCCCTGGTTCTCCCGTCCGACGACGTCTCTCTCCTTCAGGACTGGGGTACAAGGAACTCTTGCCTGTAAGATTTCGGTCTAACACTATGTGGTTTTGTAATTGTGTATTTGGCGGTAAATTTGAGGGTGTGTTTCCTCTAATCTCTTAGTTAGCTTCTTCCAAACACCTCAGAGGGGATAAAAACAGAACTTCATTTTGAGGCAGGTAGTCAGTGCTTTCCTCCCTTCAAAGGATAAAAAGGGCAGGGGCATAAGGGTACCACAGGTCTGGGGTGTAGCTCCAGCGTCCTGGGCGCCAAGCCCTGGGTTCCAGCTCCAGGACCCATAGGGGCAAAGAGTGAATAGCACTGTAAACGAGAGGCCTACGATGCAGATTTCACCTATTTGATCATTTACGAAGATACATTGCTATTCAGGCATTCTAAAGCAACTGACCAAACAAATTGATTCTCCACTGCAAATCACCTACCAGATAGTCAAAATATATACTGCATATGCCTTGGTTTTATTGAAAGCCCTAATTAACATCTATGGTTTTTAAAAAACCTCAAGTTTTTTCAAAGAACTAGAAACCATAAGTACTTAATGAAAGACTTAAAGTTGGAAAAAGGACATTCTACATCACCCAACTGTATAAATAAATACAAATAATTCAATAAATACCTTCTGCATTAATTCTTCAAACATGTGCTATCCTACATTTAACGCTTTCTTACTCGCATTATTTAACCTACAGTTTCAATGTTTGTCCTTTAAGATAAAACTCTGTTTATACAACTACTGGAGTCTCTTTCATCTCAAAAACAACAATTTTAAACACCACGAGAGCTTTCAGCTACAACTTACTTTACATATGCAAATACTTGATTATTTAGAACTCTAAAGCTTTTAAACTGAAGGCTATTGTTTTCTGCTAAATTCTTAAATTAGATCTGCCTCTTGCGTTGCCTCCATTACGGATATATTGTAGCCTTTTGCAGACACACAAAACACTGTGCTGAAAAGTGAAAGATAAGTGAAATGAGCTCAAAAATGAGATCTAAAATTGCTATAAAATTAGTGTGAGGCGACCGTGGCTTCAATTTTAACGCCTCCAAAGTCTTTAAGATAGAATAGAGTCAGATTTGGAAAGGTCTATTAAAGTAGCTTCTTCCATTTGTAGGCAGTTAAAAACACTTTCTGAGCTTATGCAATGGTTCTGACGTAGGAAGTTTAAATTTAAAAATCACAGCATGATTTTCTTGCTCTCTTTGAAATAGAAATTCAAATAATATTTATGTCTGTCTTGCATCGGACTACTTATCCCACTTAGAAACTTTTTCTTAATAGAAAAGAAAAACTAAGAGGGGACAGACAACTAAAGTCAACTACTTTGGCGGCTTTTCTTTGAAAATTAAGCATTTTATTTTTGAAAAAGTGTAAAAATCTTACATTAGAATAGTACAATAGTAATTGCCAGTAAAATTTACAATACTCCTTGTAAAGAATATGCAGTTAAGTACAAAATAAAAATTCCGCGTGTCTATTATGATACAAAACACAGGTTAAAATAAGAACTGATACTTTTGACTTTTGTTTCTTCTGTAAACATATTAATCATTTTCTCCTTTTTATGAAAAAGCGCACCAAACAAGTGTCCTCGGACAAAAGTCATTGAGACCTTTACTTGTTATTCATTTGAAAGTTTTTTTTTTTTTCTTTAAATGCCTGGACCTGAGAATCTCTACACCTCAAAAGGCTTCGATTTTGTTTCTTTTACCGAGTTTACCAAAAGTCAAGGAAGCCCCCAGTGCCTCGACAGGGAGAATCCCCACCACCCCTCTTCCTCACCGGGTCCGGCTGCAGCATAGGGCGACTTTGCATAAATAGGGGGACCCTCTGGGCAGGACGCGCGGAGCTCTGGCCGAACAGTCTCATCCTTGACTCCACAGCGGCAAAAATCGGGTCTTGATGCCTAAAGGGCCCCGGAGGAGCGCAGAGAACACCGAGCCACCGCGACGAAGGAGCAAACCCCGAACCAGCAGCCGCCTCGACTCCCACCTTCTCCTTCTCGAGCGCGCCAACACAGCGCTATTAACAATTGGAAATCCTAGCAGTAAAGTTCTCCACACTCGACAGGGCCGTCCCCGGGTGCAGAGTCCCCAAGGCGGCCGAGGAGGAGACGGAGGAAGCGGCGGCCGCGGCGGCGACCACGAGGGAACGCGTGAGTGCGGCGGCCGGGCCCACAGCCGCCTGCGCCGCGCAGCCGCCGGACGCCGACGCGGGCGCGGACCCGGGCGCGGGCGGCGCTGCCGCGGGCGAGGGCGAGGGCGAGGCCTGCGCGGAGGCCTGAACGGCGGCAGCCTGCGCGGCGGCGGCCGGCCCCAGGCTGCCCCCGATGATGCTCTCGATGGAGAAGGGCGAGCGCGCCAGCGCCCCTGCGCCCGGGCCGCCCGCCTTGGCCTGCAGCGGGCCGGGCAGCGCAGCGCGCAGCGGGTGTGGCCGGTACCCGAAGGCTGTCCGGGCCAGCTCGGCAGCCGCGCCGTGCGGCGGGGGCGGCGGCGGCGAGTGTGCGTGGAAGGCGGCGGCGGCAGCGGCAGCGGCGAAGAGCGCCGAGGGCGGCGCGTAGGGCGGCAGCTGCAGGCCGTAGCCGCAGCCGTAAGGGCCGCAGCCGTAGGCGGCGTGCGGGGGCGGCGCGGGCGGGAAGAGCGCAGCGGCCTGATCGGCGGCGCCTCCCGCGGCCCCCGCGCCCCGCAGCAGCAGCGACTCGGCGGCCGCGGCGTTGGGCGGGAGCAGCGGCTGCCGCTTGAAGCGCTTCCTCCGGCGCAGGAAGCTGCCGTTGTCGAACATGTCGGCGGACTCGGGATCCAGCGTCCAGTAGTTGCCCTTGCCCGGGTTGCCCGGCTCGCGGGGGATCTTGACGAAGCAGTCGTTGAGCGAGAGGTTGTGGCGGATGCTGTTCTGCCAGGCGGGGAACTTCTCGCGGTAGTAGGGGAAGCGGCCGCTGATGAACTCGCAGATCTCGCTCAGCGTCAGGCGCTTCTTGGGGCTCTGCAGGATGGCCATGGTGATGAGCGCGATGTACGAGTACGGCGGCTTCACCAGCGGGTTCTTGGCGCCGCCGCCCGCGCTCGCGCCGCCGCCCGGGCCTGCGCCCGTGCCGCCACTGCCCCCGCCGCCCGAGGTCGCCCCGGCGGGGGGCGCGGGGTCCGGGGGCGCAGGGGAGCCTCCCGCCCGCGGGGCCAGCAGGATGTCATCGTCGTCGTCGTCCTCTTCCAGGTCCTCGAGCTCGTCCTCCCCGGCGTACGATCGCCGTCGCCGCCGCGCTGCGGGGACGGCCAGCCGGGGCCCGCCGCCGCCCTCGTCGTCGTCCTCCTCGTCGTCGTCTTCGTCCTCGCCCTCCCCCACCACGTCGATGTCTGTCTCCTCGGCGAGGCCAGAGGCATCGGACATCTCCGCGCTCAGGGTCATAGCTGTGGCGCGGCGGCGGCGGCGGGGCGGCGCATAGGGGCGCCGCAGTCCGGGCTCCCCCGGCCGCCCGGCCCGGGCCCTGGGCGGCGGGCCTGGCCCGGGGGCGCCACGCTGGGGGCGGCGGGGTCGCGCGCAGCGACTTCGCAAGTCCGGCGCCGCCCGCCGCCCGAGCTGAGCGCTGTGTGCGCGCCCCGGACTCTGCGTGCTCCCGGCGGGCGCGCGAGACCGGACTTCCCCGCTCCGAGCGCCCCTCGCCCCGGGCCCCCGCGCGAGTCCGAGAGCCGGGCGCCCCGGAGGGCGCGGGACGCGGGAGAGTCTGGGAACTGAGCGCGGCGAGGCCGGGGCCGAGTCCAGAAGGGGGCGGACCTTGCCCGGCTTATAGCAGAAGGGGGCCTGTCACATGGTGCGCACGTCAGCGCGGCCGGGGGAAGGGAAGGGAAGGGAAGCCGGCGAAAGCGGCTTTGCTCGGGAAGGAAAGTTCAGCAGCCGGAGGGGCCGCGGCTGGAAGGGCAGACGCCTCTGTTAGGGGCTGAAGGACGAGCTGCCCACGGTGGCCTATTAAGCGACTTAGGACGCCCAGTCCTAAATCACCTCCTCCCGGAGAGCCCTCAACTCCAGCCTCAGAAGCTCTAGGGGAAGCGAGGTTTACCCGCACTCTCGCCCTTAGAAGCCGCCCCCCGAGGAGAAAACCACCTGTCTGTCCCCCGAGGTGGCCCTGGGAGGTTTCGGGGCTGGTGGGTGTCCCAGCTCCTCCGGGTTGGACGAGCGGCTCCCCTTGAATCTGATGAGAGACCCCTCCCGTTTGAACACGATAATGATTGTTTATTGACCCTTTAACCCGTTCCCTTTGGTTGGACGTTTGTTTCCCACCATCTGTTAATAAAAGTGCTGTTAAGCTTGCGTTTTCGGTCACTTATCTGCAGTTGAATGGCTTGGAGACTTGACAGCTAAACTACCTCACACTGAAGATAGCATCCCACAAATGCCCCAACCATGACTTTATTTCCATAAAGAAATAATTGATTCGAGAAAAATTAAAAAATTAGTAACAACTCACACATACATAATCACACCTAGGAACCATGAGAAAACTAGCTTTCATATTGAGAAAAAGGAACTCTAATTCTAAATAGAAAGAACATTTTAAGCATTTCATAGTTTTTCTCAAAATACTGATCGTAACGTGCGTATTTCTACGTAAGCAGGTTTAACTAAAAACTACGATGATAAGTACCTTTAAGAACAACTTTAAAATGTGTGTTAGAGAAGCTATGAAGCATTTCCAGTATTCTGTTGGAAAACGAAAATTTTCTGAACTGCAAACTGCAAAATCCCTTTCAGTTTGCTTTCCCAGGTGATAACATAGTGGAAATAATTCCAAGATGAAACTATTTTTAAGAATACCTGTCATTATCACCCACTAAATTAATTATTCGGACCAGTGGAAAATCCCAAGAGTTTGTGGAAATCACATTCCTATGGCTATAGGGTCTGAATTTTTGCGTTTCCTAAAATGTCTCTATTTCAAAGTGGGGACGTTGCCTTAAAAGTTTAACCTTTTGATTAAAATTACCACTTGACAAAAACTGGGAATCGAAATTGAGTGGCTTTCCATGGGAACCATCATCAGCTCCGCTGGTGTGTATCATTTTATCAACCAAGTGCTTTGCGCGTTTTGAAGCGTTTCGTTAGTACTGTTATCAATCACAGAACTTCAAAAATAAACTACCCTCCCACCAAAGCCTTCCTTTAAAATTGAGTTTTTGTTCCTGAGGTTGTATGGTTACCACCAGTTAAACTTACAAATGACCCAGAAAGTCTATCGTAGATCTTTGAAAGACCTATGAAAATGTCTCAAAGTTCCAAATAAATTATTTTTCATTGACTCCGATTTGATGTATGGCTGCGCCATTTAATTATTGTAATGAGCTCCGCATTAACCCGAGCCAACATTAATCAGCATTATTAATCAGGCATCGCATTGATTTGTTGATGTAACAAGGAGTCCTTACCAAGAAGTTCACTTTTGCAGCGAAAAGTTTAAGTTAAAGGTCTAAGTACTCAGTCGATGGCTAAATAAACACCTTGATTTTCGCAGCACTGGAAGTCTGCTGGGAGGCACAGCACTGAAAGAATTTACTCCTTGGCTTTCGCTTATTTTTGATGACCCGTAAGGGTTAACATTCTGTTCACGGTTCCCACTGCCTTGAATTTGTCCCCTAAAACGCGGGAGAAATAGACTGTGCTTTCGTTCGTTTTCCACAGGTCCTTCCTAAAATGATTAAAGAGCGCGCGCGTTAACCGTGTCCGGAAACATTTGGCAAACGTGGCAGATTACCTCCTGGCCCCTCGAGGCACCGGGTGAGGATGCACCGAAGGTCGGAGCCCACCCGGGGCGTTAGCGGAACTCGGGCGAGCTTCGCAAGCCCCACCTTGGGGCGGGCGCCTGGTCCTGCTCGCTTTGGCTGAGCCACTTTCGTTTGCGAACTTCAGCCCGCCTTCGTGAGATCCCCCGAGAGCTGACACCCAGGGGTTCCCCTCTCGGTCTCCGTTCAGTCCCTCTCGTCCCCCACTGCCCGGACCCCCCTCCCTGACGACCGCGCAGCTTTGGGCCGCAGCTAGGAAATCAACCACCCGGGC
The DNA here is from genome assembly GCA_004026965.1 of Petromus typicus. NCBI lineage: Eukaryota > Metazoa > Chordata > Mammalia > Rodentia > Petromuridae > Petromus > Petromus typicus. The sequence goes on from PVIR01010037.1 coordinate 49,066, forward strand.
CCTCAAGCCGGTCCGCTGGGCGGCGACGTCCGGGAGCAGGGAGTGGGCTGCGGGGGGACACCGTGACCTCCGCTGCCACACCCTGCGGGATCGGACGCGAAGGTGGCGAGGCGCGGGCCGCCGGTGCAGGGACAGCTGCCCCCTGGCGGCCTCGGGGCGCTGGCGGGGCACCCGGGCCGCGGCGAGCCGGGCATTGGCGAGGTCTGCCGGCCGGCTCGCAGGGGCCCTTCCCGGCCTGGAGATTCCGTTCCTCCAACTGCAAGTCTTAGCTCTCCGCCGCTCCTCACAGAGCCCCAGGCCCGGGGTCACTGGGATGACGAGCTGCGGGAGCCTAGGGGGCCGAGACTCTCAGGAAGCTCTGCCCGGGCCTTTTGTCTAACTAAGGTTCTTGTCTGGAGAGCGTTGGTCCTGGGGCCTCCTTCGGTGAGCACAGGATGGCGGAGACTTGGAGGCGTGAGCACATAAGGCAGGAAGGTGAACTAGTCCTTGCACTTCCCGGTATTCACCCAGGAGCGGAAGAGGAATGTGTTTTTATCTTTGGAGTGCACGTGAGGTTTCGCGTTGAGATGCTGCCCTGTGCGGGAGCCCGAACCTTGGGGCCAGACAGGTGGGTAGGAAGTCGCTGCTCCGGTGACCAGAGTTTCCCAAGTAGTTTACTATTTTAATCATTTTAATGCACGCTTCAGAGGCATTAGGAACCCTTACATTGTGTCAGTCATCACCACTACCCATCTTCAGATCCTTTCCAGCAGCCCAAACCAATTCTGTTCTCACTAAGAAGACAATTCCTTATTCTGCCACCCATCCATTTATCCCCAGCCCTTGCAACTACTATTATACTTTCTGCCTTTATGAATATGAGTACTCTATACATCATATAAGTGCAAAGATGCAATCTTTGTCCTTTGTGTCTGGTTTATTTCACTTAGTTTAAAATGCATGTGTGGAAAGTTCTTTCCTTCTAAGGCTGAGTAATATTCCACTGTGTGGATGTACCACATTTTGTTTATCACCCCATCCATGAACATTTAGGTTGTTTTCTCCTTTTCAGCTTTTCGACCTCCACTTGGCTCTTTATACCACTACAGGCAGTAGTTGCTCAATAAAAATTCTTTAAAAATCACTTTTCTGCATCTCTCTCAATCTGAAATCCCCCCAAAACCACATTTTACCAACAGAATAGGCTGTGTCTGCCTACTCGAAGGGGAGCTGGCCCCTCTGGATTTCCAGGGTCAACCTGTCCAGTTTTGAGCCTTTTGGATGCAGATGCTGCACAATATCTTCAGTACATTTTCAGATTCCCTCAGAAAAATTTATGATCATCCTCTTGCCCGCCCTATACTTTTAAAAAATGATTTTATTGGTACATTTTATATACACATCATATACATTTTATATACTCCATACCCATGCCAATCCTCGGTGGATCAAGACGACGTTCAAATTTATCCTTGATTGTCTAGGGTCCTTCGCTTCAGTATTGTTCTGCGGCATAATGTCATAGTTCCCGGTAAGCTACCTTCAAAGTCAGCACAGCTCAAGTGAGTTCCTCCTGTGACAGCTGAGGGGAAGGGCTCTGAGAGGGGCCAGTGCCCTCATCTGTGGTGAAGACCAGAGCAAGGCCCTGACTCCTCTCATGTACCAGGTCCCCAGCCCCTCCCAAGGTGGGACTTTCTGGGCCATGCTGTCTCCATCTCCAGTTTGCTTCTTCAGGACGGCTATGGGAGCCTGAAGATGTCATTGGTAGCAGTTATGTTAGGGCTGGTGCCTGCATGTCTTCCCAAAGCCTCATGCAGTCATGGGTGGAGCTTTTTCAGAGGTGGCTGATCTACAGTGTGTGACCCTGGGGTTGATTCATGGTGTAGTGCTGGGAATAAGGACACTGGAATTAAGGGATTGTGATTACTAAATAAGTTCATTGAGTGGTTTGCTACTTGTCCTGAGCCAGGTAACAAAGCTTGAGTTTAAAGGGCCAGAAAGAAAATTACTATTGTTACTAGCAGTTTACTACTTTCTACCTTCTGCTTGCTGTGAATTGTTTCTCCTGTGTGTCCTGCCCTGCTTAGAACAAGCTGACTCTGGCCTGGAACCTCTACAGACTGTGAGCCAAAATAAATCTCTCTTCTTCTCGATTTGGATCTCTGGTATTTTGTCTCAGCAACAAGAGAAAAATAACTAAGACAAAGTGTGATTGAAAAATACGATAGGCTGGGGATTTAGTCAGTGGTTCTGGCACTTGCCTCACAAGGTCAAGGTCCCAAGTTCCATC
>PVIR01010038.1:0-51272 GCA_004026965.1 Petromus typicus
CGAGACAGGCGCCGGAACCACTGAGCTAACTCCCCGGCCCTAAAATTTAAATTCTTAAAGAGTCCTCCTAACAGTTGTCTAGTCTTTCTCTCCATTTTCAGCTAGAAAACTTTTACATGTCCATCCATCAGGCCATTTCAAATACAATTTGTCATCATTCAGTGTAGGTTCTACACTTGAGATGTTAAGTATCTCCCGTGAGAGATGAAATATGTAACTTGGGAATCTCAGTAATCAAGGACTCATCCTGTCATTTTCCAGATGATATTGCAGATGTTGCCAAACTTCAGAGATACCTTGATGATCAAGATGTCAGGGAGTTTGTCTTTGTGACATTCTCTCTGTGAGCTTAACTTAGGCAGGGTGGAGGAAATCTTATCTTTTTTATTTTATTTACTTATTTTTTTGTGCGAGGGGCCAAGGATCGAGTATTTTTTAAGACAAGAACAGAAGAGCAATGTCAAGGGACACAGAGCTGTCTTAGAAGCCAAGGCAAGCTCCTTCCCTCCCAGCCCTAGAGAGAATCAACACTCTGATCTTGAACCTCTAACTTCCAGGACTGTGAGAAAATAGAATTCTGTTGTTTACACTACTCAGCTTATAGTAATATATTACAAGAACCCTAGCAAATTAATGTACCCTGTATTCATTAGGGTGCTTTTGCTCACAAATTACAAGTAAGTAAAATAGCTTGAAGGATAGGATGGTCAGGCAGAGTGAGGGGCATATCCTTATCATAGCAGCACCCCAGAGGGCTGAGCAAGAAGATTGTGCATGTGAGGCCATCCAGGGCTACTTAGAGAGTTTAAGACCAATGTGGACTACATAGTGAAGTCTGTCTCAAATAAACCCATATAAGTAGACCCATACAAATACAAGTAAGCAAATATAAAGACTTTCCATGTAACAAGTAGTCCACTGGTAGAGTATTTCTCTGATACTCATCATTATTTGTTTCCAGGAAGCATGGCAGGTACCAGAATCAATGAGTAGCAAACAAACTGTTTAGGTTGGAAAGACTAGGAAGTCACATAGCAATAAACGGTGAAAAGTTATAGTTTGTGGATCAAGTACTAAACAAATAACAAATAATAGGACAAAATGTTCACATCAAAATGCGAACTAATTGAATACCAAATTCGGCACATTGATGAATATCACTATTTGACTATAGTTAATTTTTAGGGTGGCTTAATTCAGTGATTGACCATTATCATCAGAGACCTTTAGTGTACCACCTAAAGGTACCACCTTTAGTGTATTCAGTTCCTACTCAATTGGCTTTCATTGTATTTGCAAGATATCTGCTACAGGGCCGGGGAGTTAGCTCAGTGGTTCTGGCACCTGTCTTGCAAGCGCAAGGGCCTGGGTTCGATTCCCCGGTAACCACATACCATACTGGGTGTGGAGACTCACGCCCAGCAGCAACCAGTACCACATACCACAGTGCCGGGCGTAGTGGCTCACGCCTGTAATCCTAGCACTCGGGAGGGAGAGGCAGGAGGACTGCTGTGATGTGAGTTTGAGGCTGAGCTCAGGGCCAGCCTGAACCACAAAGTGAGACCCTGTCTCAAAAAAAACCTAAAAAAAAAAAAAAAGATATCTGCTACAGTCTTTGACATCATATGCTGGCACGATACTCCTTAGGAAAGAAATCATTTGCCTGGCCAAGGATTTAGCTCAGTGCTTCTAGCACCTGCTTTGCAAGTACAAGGGCCCGGGTTTGATCCCAGTAACCACATACAATGTTGGGTGTTGTGGTAGCTCACGCCTGAAAGAAAGAAAGAAAGAAAGAAATCATTTGCCCTCCCCATACATCATCATATTACTGAGAAACCTTGAACAATGTTGATCATATTCTATGACTAAGTCAGTTCCTATCAAGAGGATTGATAGTACCATGATAAACTTAGGTGGACCAGTAAGGTTTAATCTCTTGAAATAATCCCAGTGTCGCCCAAGTATGTGATCCCCTTATACCAAAAGGAAACGATGATTCTGTTGATAAAGAATAAGTTAGGATTTGGGGTACGACACTTTCCTAGCATGAGTAAAGACCTGGGTTTAATCCCAGCACCAGAAGAAAAAAGAATAAATTAAGAGTTGGTTTTGGGTTGACTGTGACCCCCCCAAAAGGCCTTAAGTGGTTTTTTAGATGAGCAACATTTTTAAAGTGAAAAACATAACCAAAACTAAACCCTGCTCAAGTATCAAGGTAGCCATTCATGTTGAGGAATTTGGAGGCTCTTGGCCAGGTGCAGTACCTGCCTGTAATTCCAGATCTCTGGGAGCCTAATGCAAGAGGGTCACAAATTGAAGCCCATCCTTGGCAAGTTAGTGACTCAATGAGATCTGCCTCAAAATAAAAAAAACAAAAAGTTCTGTGGTTACAGCTCAGTACAAGGATCCAAGAGTCGATCCTTAGTACTAAGAAAAGAAGAAAGCTTTTCTAGTTTGATTGTGTCACTCAGTATGTATGTATTGAGGGTCTGCTATGTGAATAACAGTATATATCGCATTAGGATGATAGAAAAAAGTAGTGGGGTGGAGATTTAGCTCAGTTGTTCCAGTGGCTGTCTGGCAAGCGCAAGGTTCCGAGTTCAATCCCCAGTAACCATATACCATAAAGCCAGGCATGGTGGCTCACGCCTGTCATCCCAGCACTCAGGAGGCAGGGGCAGGAGGATTGCCTAGAGTTCAAGGCTAGCCTGGGCTACATAGTGAGCTCAGGGCCAGGCTGACCTACAAAGGGAGACCTTGTCTGAAAATGAAAAAGGAAAAAAAAAATAGCAATTCTATTCTTAGAGTATCTCAGAAAGCACTAGGGAACGGTGCCTATCTCAAGATCACAGAAAGTAATGTTTAAATGTCTTTGACGCTGAGCTGTGAGGATGTAGAGAGGAGTGGCTTCCGCTAGACAAGAGAGTAAGGACAATCTGGACACCAGAAAGAGGAAGTGCGAAGCTGTGCTGCAGGCTCTGTCAGGAGAGTGCTGGGTGTGCGAGTGAGGAGCTGACTGTGAACGCCTAAGGAGAACCCTGGCCTCGCTGGTGAGCCGTGGTGTTGTCCCGAAGGCTTTGTGTGACCCCGAGAGGTGACACTGATTGATTTCGGTTTAGGAGTCACTGACAGTTGAGGACAAAGTCTATAGACTTGTTGCTCTCAGTGCTCCATCAAGGCCTGAGCTCAGGGGATGTCGTGCTAGGCAGACTGTGTTACCGCTGAGTTACATCCCCAGCATTTAACTTTTAAAACTTCGGGACAGGGTCTTGCTAAATTGCCCAGGTTGGCTTGAATTTGGAGTTCTTTTGCCTCAACCTTCTGAGTAATTGGGATTACAAGTGTTTACCCCGCTGCTCGGCTCTCTCTTTTTAAGAATGTCTGGCACATCATAGATACTCATGACTGGTGAGCAAATGGAGAACAGGGATACGAGCTTTAGATATGGAGATATGGAGTGGTACACGAGCCTCGCTCTTGTGTGTCTGTGTTTTTCTGTTTTCTGTTTTAGTTTTTTGATTACAAGCATGAGCCACCAAGGCCGGGGAGTTAGCTCAGTGGTTCCGGCGCCTGTCTTGCAAGCACAAGGACCCGAGTTCGATCCCCGGTATCCACATACCATACTGGGCATGGAGACTCAGCCCAGCAGCAACCAGTACCACATACCACAGTGCCGGGCGTGGTGGCTCACGCCTGTAATCCCAGCACTCGGGAGGCAGAGGCAGGAGGATTGCTGTGATGTGAGTTTGAGGCTGAGCTCAGGGCCAGCCTGAACCACAAAGTGAGACCCTGTCTCAAAAAACCTAAAAAAAAAAATAATAAAAAAAACAAGCATGAGCCACCAAAAGAGAGAGTATAGGAAAAGGTATTGTTAGAGGATAGGAGTATTTGTTTTTAACATGTATCTCATTTACCCCTGGGGCATTCTGAAACATGATTTAACTTTGTTGAAAATGGGTTTACTAAATAACTTAGAAATGTGAAAATAGGGCTGGGGATTTAGCTCAGTGGTTCTGGCGCCTGTTTTACAAGCGCAGGGGCCCAGGTTTGATCCCCTGGTAACCACATATAATGCTGGGCTTGGTGGCTCACGCCTGTAATCCCAGCACTCGGGAGGCAGAGGCAGGAGGATTGCTGTGATGTGAGTTTGAGGCTGAGCTCAGGGCCAGCCTGAACTACAAAGCGAGATCCTGTCTCAAAAAAAAAAAAAAAGAAATGTGGAAATAAACATATATACTCTTTCAGTTACTTGTAGATGTTTAGCTCCTTTTCCACATGCTCCTGAGGAGTTGCAACTGTTATCATTGTACTCGTGAGAGAGAGGGGCACTTGCCCAGGGTTACAGCATTGTTAAATGACAGCGAGGACTAGCTCTCAGACCCAAGTGTTCTCTGCTCAATGTGCTTGCTGAGGGTAACCTGATCCTCTGCCCATGTGTCTGGGAAGCCCTCTGGTCCTGGCCCTAGGTGATCCTTAAGGCCTCCCTCAGCATTGCCTTGAATTAGTTTCTTCTTAGCACCTATTCTTGTTTTCCCCTTATCCAGCTAACCACTAGACAGGTGCCAGAAGCAGAGTATATTCACATGGGTAGGCTGCAGGGAGTGCCTAATCCAGGCTCCTTTTTTGCTAAATTATGGTTTGTTAGCATTTTTAAAGCCCTAGATTTATCAAGAGAACCAGACCCAGGGGCTACTTTTGACTAGATGGAGGAAATTTGAGAACAAATGGAATGTGTCCCATTCCAAGAAATTACCATTCAATTGTTTTGAGGAAAGATCCCACACAGAGATTTAAGAGCAAATACTGGGTTTGGTTTGAGGTCAGTTCCCGTGGACGTCCATACATGATTAGGATCCTGCCTCTTCTCTTGTGCTCAGAGTATACTCTTTATTGTACTGTCTAGTTCCCTATCACAAACCTACCTTTACAGTTACTTGTCAAAATATCTCCTTTGATTTCCACTAGGCTCCCATTTTAACATGCTAGGGAAGCATATGAAAGAAAGTGGCCACACGGCCTCCAAGTTTCAGCAATTTCTTTTTGAAGATCAAGTGCTATTTTTACCACAAGGTTCAATTTAGCTGCTGTTACTACTGTTGCCTTGTGTTTTATATCCACCTGTATATTTGTAAACATACAAGTCCACGTGAAAGGAAATGCTGGTGTTGACTTAAGCTGCTGTGTAATATGGCTATGCACAGAATTATCTATAGACCCAAATACCTTCTCTCTATGACTTCAATATTTTCTATTGGTTAAAAGCAGTTAAACATCCCAAAATAAGTGCTGTTCTTTCTTAGTTTAAAAAAAAAAAACCTTTAATTCCAAGCATGGCGGTGCATGCTTGTAATCCTGGTGCTCTGAGAGGCTGAAACAGGAGGGTCAGGAGTTTGGATCCAGCCTGGGACAATTTAGTAATTTAGTGAGGTCCTGTTTCAAATTAAAAAAAACAAAGGGTTGAAGATGTAGCTAAATGGGAAAGCCCTCAGTTCAGTCCCCAGGGTCAAAAAACAAACCAGCAAACAGAAACCCTTAGTTCTTTTCTATTGACTTTGTGTAGTCCTGTACATGCATGGAGGTTTTCAGATCTCTAGATGAAAATTATTTTTATATTATTATATTTTATAGGGAAAGCATTTAGCTTTTGAAAAAAAATTGTACATCTTTTTCATTTTTAAAAATCTTTTATATTTTAGGTCAGACTTGTTTTCACAAATCTCTTCTAGTTAATGTTAACATTAATTAACTTATTCTACTTTCCCAGGCACTAATGGAAATACTGGATTATAACCAATCTAATACTCTTTGGGCATTCCATTACACACTTTGCTCAATGTGATTTAAGGCAGTTTATAATCACTCCTTGCAGTCTTGAGGCTAGTTTTCAATTCATGAGACTCATATATCCTGGCTAGTTTTAATTAATTTTGCAAGGAAGATGCCAGGAGATGCAGTATTAAATGCTTTCTTATAATCAGGTTATTTCATCTATTGGGTTCTTGTCAGCCACTAATCTTATAATTTTATCACAACAAAATACAAATTTTTTCTGATACAGTTTGTTCTTTATTCTTGTTCTGCATGGCTTTGCACTCATAGTTTGGGTAACCTTATATTTATTTACGGTTTTCATAATTGATATTAGGGAACTTCTTTAGATTTTTAACTGATGGCTAAATTTTTAACAATTTGGAGACAGGCTTTCATTGGTAGCACAATGTGTTCTGTTTACTTGGTCTTTTTTTTTGGTGACTATCAGCTGAGATCTAGTTGGGAGTTATTTTGTTTATTTGTTTAATTGTTTGGTTACTTGGTTGAGATTAGACATGGTCTTATTTTGCAGTCTGGATGACTTTTAATTTGCTATGTAGCCCAAGCTGTTATCAAACTTGCAAACCTCCTGCCTCAGCTGCCTAAGTGCTGCTATTACAGATATATACCACCATAACCCTCTTGTTGGAAGTAATCTGAAAAGGAGAAATTTGAAGAATTGTTGAAGAGGCAAAAGGTGATTAATGTTGGAGAAGGTAAAAGAAGAATCGAAGTGTACATAGCAGTGCCAAATGCCACCACTGTCTCGGGCTGAAAGAAAGCGAGCAGCAGAGGACTAAGACATTTGGAGGAGATCTCTGCAAGAAGTTTAGCATCTGTGAAGTGCAGACCTGCTTCTGCAAGAACGTGCTCCGAGCTGTGTTGCTAGACCAGCCTGCCTCTCTGGTGGTGAATATCATGAGTTGTGAGACCTACCACTGCCAAGATAAACGTTAGACATCACCCAGACCCCAGCTTGTCACTGCACAGAAAGGACACATACTGCGAGGAGAAGGAAGAAAAAGTGTCTTCTTCGGCCCTGCGCTCTTCCTCTAGTGCTGGTGTCAGCAAAGCTCAGTGTGGCAGAAGAGTCATATCGCTTGTGCTGGGTCCAGCTCCTGTACCACAGAGCAGGGAAAATGGAGGAGTTAGGAGCTGAAAGACAGTAAAGGAGTGGCTTGCCCCATGAATAAATAATGTGTGTAAATTTCAGTCTTAAAAAGTAAGTTTATTATTGCAAGATGAATAGTTTTTGTTTCATTTTGGTTTTTCTTAATAGATATTGATGTAAAGCAAGGTGCACTTTTTTGTACAGTCCATACTTGGCTGTCCCTATAGCTCTCACGACTAGACAGTGCTGCTAGAGCCACTGTTTAATGGAGGTATAAATGTCCCCTAAAATCCTTTTGGATACTTATTAGTAAATAGAGATTTGACACTTTCAAAAAATTTTTAAAAATCTAATAATAATTGAAAGGAAAAAAGTATGAATGTAAATAAAAGATGGCTCTCCCAACCTCTTAGACGCTTAGCATTCTCCTAATTTCCTTTCTGACTAATTCTCTCTTCTACTGTTTCATTTTTCTAAACTGTTATTGTCTCCCAACTGTTTTAGTCACTATGAACTCTCCTGTTCCTGTCTTTCTTTAGCACCTTTCTTATAATCACACAAATGTTTTTAGTTGTTATAAATGCTTCTTTTCCCAACTAACTGGTAAGGCGCTTGAAATCAGGGACCATCCTTTATATTGCTGTTGTATATTACAAGGCAGTAAAATATACAGTGCGTATTAATAGAAGGAGTCATTTTGTATTCGCAGAATAAGAAACAAAACCATAGCCTCCAAGACAATCAGAGAGCAAATAGGTCCTTACCCACTTTTTTCCCATTACTGTTGTTTCAGGAGCTGTCAGTTGTTTGCAGATATCTTTTGCTTTCTAGAAAAGGAGTATAACTAATAGAAATATAAAGAATAAAGGGATGGCAAAACCATTCTAGTCATAGAGAAAGTTCAAAGTATCTGAAGTAGAAAATAAGCATGAGAAGAGTGTATATCCAGTCAGTGATGATTTTGATGCACACATTAGCTTTTTTTCCCCTTCCCTTCCCAAACTCTACTAAAATTGTGTGGGTGTCTGTCTGTCTGTCTGTCTGCTTTCCTCCCTGCCTGTCTTAATCATTTTCTCATGTCTGGGACACAATACCGAACACCCACAGTTTAAAGGAGGAGGAAGTTTTCACTTTGGTTCTCCTTTTCAGTCCATGGTCCCCTGGCTCCAATCAGGCGGTCTGGGCAGAGGTAAGCTGCTCCTGTCATGGTGACTAGGAAGCGGAGGGAGGGGAAGAGCCGGGTCACGCCCTCAGTGACCCCACCTTTTCTGACCAGGCCACACCTCCAACAAGTCACTTAAGAAGATGGGGATTTAGCTCAGTGGTTCCAGCATCTGCCTTGCAAGTGCAGCGTCCTGAGTTTGATCCCTGGCAACCGCATACCACAATGCCGGGTATGATGACTCATGCCTGCAGTCCTAGCCCTGAGGAGGCAGAGGCAGAAGGGTTGCTGTGAGTTTGAGGCTGGCCTGAGCTACATAATGAGCTCAGGGCCACCTGGACTATAAAGTGAGACCCTGTTTCAAAAAAAAAAGATTATCAGTGTTTGAGGAAAGCCCCTAATGTGAAAAAGAACAAAGGCAACAAATGGGAAAAAACAGTTTAAAGAACACAAACTATGCCTTCGGAAAAATGAAATTGCTATGTTGTATGATACATCTCAGTGTCTTAAGATGCAGATAAACACAGATCTTGTGTCTGACTTAGAGAGAAATACTACAGAGGAAACTAAGCAGACTAAAACCGGGGTGGGGGTACCAGGAAGAAAAAGTGATGATAGTTTATTTTTACTATGTGCCATGACTATAAATAGGATTTACGTAATCAGAATAAAGCAGAAAAACTAAAAATTATCTAAGAAATGTTGCCATATACAGTCCTTTGGTCAACAGTAGATTGTATGTACACTGATGGTCACATAAGACTGTGGTGGATCTACGTGCTATAATCCTAGCACTCTGAAGGCTGAGACAGAAGAATGACTTTGACTTTGATGCTGGCCTGAGCTACATAGCCAGACTGTCTGAACAAACAGACAAATGATGGAGCTGGAAAGTCTCTCAGCAATGTTGTAGCATCATAGTGTCCTGGTATGAGTATGCACTAGTGTGTTTGTACTAATGCTATTGTGAGTGAGCCTCCTGCACTGCCAGTTGTATAAAAATGAGTACATAATGTTCAATACAGTACATAATGATAATAATGACCATGCCTGACTATATTACTGGTTTATATATTTACTAAATCTTTAGTTCTTTAGGGTGTACTTCTATTTAAATGAAAAATATTTACTGTAATGTAGTACATACTGTATTACAGTATTACACTAGCAGCACTATCTCACTGACTGTGCTCCTTGTTTGCATCATACTTGATTGTAATCTCCTGTTGTTTTGCTCAAGACCCAGTCAGTAGTAGCCGCGTTGCATAGTAGGCAATACTATCGAGGCTTGTGTAAGCACACCTGCTGCCTTCTCACCAATGAAGTTAGCGTTTTTCACACAAAAAATGAGTTCTTGTTGTTAAGTGACACGTGGCTGGGGGACTCCCTGGAGGGTGGGAGATGGGCTGTCTGTCTGCATGTGTTTTGTGAGGTGGGAGGACCGAGGGAGAAAAGAGCCAAATCATCTCTTTCTGTCCTGGGAAAGTCAATAGGTAATTGCTTTGAAAAATCAAGAAGTAATACAGGCATGTTATCTAGTCATTTAGGAAAATTGTCAGCTAACTTGGGTGAAAGTATTTGCCACTGGGAAATAGTTCATGGGAACTATGGGTTTTTTTTTTAACTTTATAGAATTATTTGAATTTTGAAATATGTACAGGCATGATTTAGTTGCTAAAATACATGCGATAGGTAAGAGAAGGCAGAGACTAGATGTTTTAACATTAGAGACATGGACTAAATAACACTTAACAGCAAATTAAATGGAAACCAAAACAGGCAAAATGTACATAAGTAGGCTGAAAATAAAAAATGTTTACCTCTCTATATAAAATGAAGTTAATTGTTTTGAATTGCAATGTGATTGCTTGTATATGTTTGCTTTTTATATTATAAAATCTAAAATCTATGTGCCTAAACTTTGTCATAATATAGTATAAATAACTCACAGTTTCTGGATGAGAAATAACTATCTTCATTCTGTAATGGGAGATAAAACCCAGATTCCAGCTGTTAGCAATATGTTGGTGACAATTTAATTAAGAAATTTCTCCTTTTCTCTCCTTTCTTTCCTTTATATAAGGGATATTTCCCCAATATTTAGTTGACTTACAGCTCAGCAGGAAAAAAATAAAATTTTGTAGCAGTTTTCATTAGTAGGGTCCTCTAAATATTGACCTCGGGTAACTGATAGGTTTTCGTGGGTGGCATTTTACTTTTCTAACGTGGCATTGAATTGGGCACTTAGCATTAGGTCTGGGTGACCTCTCTGGGGAGAGTGGAATTGATGAATCCTTTTTCTGCCAGGCTCGGGTGGCGCATGAGGAGAGCAGGTGTCCTGGAACAGTGTGTGCATTCAGGAGTCACAGTGCAGATCTGATGGAGGCATATGTCCCCAGACCGCTCCGGCTGCGGTCTCTCCTGGGGAAGAGGCCAGCACTGGTCTCCTATGCATTAAAAAAGGAGAGAGGGGAAAAAAAGAAAGAAAAACTAATTATCAACCTACTGCAAATGTCATTCAACTCAGATCCCTAAAGGATAAAGACCTAGGTGACAAATGTTTTGGGGAGAGAGTTGAGCTGTCACTTGTCTTTTTAATGAATTTTCATATTTGGCTATAGAACCATATGCTATTTCTCTTTTTCATGTGATTCATCTGAAGAAATACTGAATGTATACATGAAGGAATTGTACAATTATTATAACCTATTTGGATTTGAACAGAATCCTCGTGTCAAGGAGGATGATAAGGGATCAGTTTCATTGCTCTGAAAGTATTCATGGGATAGCTGTCTAACTTAGTTGTCCTTAATACTTCACTTGTTTTTCCTTAGTTTTGATTATATGAATTACATCTCTCTCTCTCTCTCTCTCTCTCTCTCTCTCTCTCTCTCTGTCTTTTGAGACAGGGTCTCCCTTTTGTGTTCAGGCTGGCCCTGAGCTCAGACTTGAACTCACAGCAATCCTCCTTCCTCTGCCTCCCAAGTGCTGAGATTACAGGCACTGTGGTATGTGGTACTGATTGCTAGTGGGTCTCCATGCCCGGCATTATTGTATGGTTACCAGGAACTGAAATAGGACCCTTACACTTGCAAGGCAGGCACCAGAACCACCATCTCATCTTGTCTTCTTTGATTTAACTAGGACATTGATGCATGTCCTGTGCCAGAGGGTAGAGTTAGGAATAATGGGAAATTAAGAGAGAAGTTCGGTATTCATTCATTCCTTTCTTTTCAGTACAATTGTTTGTCTGCTCTTTGGAGCCAGCGTTACTATAAGATCAGGTTGACCTTGAACTCCCTGTGTAGAGCAGGCTGGCCTCAAACTCATCCTGATGCTCCTGCCTTAGTGCTGGAAAGGCATGCACCACCATATCTAGTCTGCTGCGGTATTAAGGAAGAAATTTCCAAATGTCTAGAGATTAAATGAACTCTCAGAAAAGTGCTACCTTCCACATCAGTGGAAATGCTCTGGCAGAGCTCTGCAACTAGCTTTATGGGACTGAGTGGAAGCACAGATTAGCTGATCTCAGATACTCATTCATAAGAATTAAGGAATCTGTGCTTTTGTTGTTGTTGTTGTTGTTGTTGTTGTTGTTGTTGAAACAGGGTCTCGTTCGGGCTGGTCCTGAACTCATCCTCAAACTCAGCAAGCCTCCTGCCTCTGCCTCCCCAGTGCTGGGATTACAGGTGTGAGCCATCGCACCCAGCATTGTGGTATGTGGTTACTGGGGATCAAACTAGGGCCCTTCTACTTGCAAGACAGGCACTGGAACCACTGAGCTAAATCCCCGGTCCAGGAATCTGTGCTCTTTCTTTCAGCAGAGGATCTACAGAGTGGTCTTCTTGTTGAATTGCATCATTTTTGCAATATTGCTGTTTATTTCTGTTCTTATAGTCTTCTCGCTAACAATTTTTGTTAATGAGAATATTAGTTTCTTTGAATTTGTGTTTTGAGAGGAAAATTAATGAATTTTTTAAACTATTAGAAGGAAATATACTCAATCTAAAGCTTGAATGAGTTAGATAATAGGAATACTTTGTAGGTAGAGTTATTACAGTTTGGAGGGAAGCATGAAACTGCTGCTTTTACAGGCTCTGAAGGTAAAACTTTAGGGGCAAGGAAAAGAGGATGTCTTATGTTGCTCAGGCTAGCCCCAAGCTTCTGGGTTCAATTGATCCTTCTGCCTCAGCCTCCTGAGTAGCTGGGACTGCAGATATTTACCAGTGCCACCTGGCAGGACTTCTCAAAGCTTGAGATTTCATCACACCTTTCAATTAGCAATAATCGTGCCTTGGATAAACCTCATTGGCTACGATACTGCCACTGTGCAAAGCTTCATCACACCTTTCAGGTAGGACCTTCGTGACACTAGAAGTTTCTTGCTGCTCTGTTGTGAAAAGTGACTTAACTGCCTGTTAACTCTGCTGAGTTAAATGCTTTTCCTCTAAATTCCGTAAGACTATCCCCTTTCACACCATTAGGACCTCTATATCCTAGAGGATATAGATTTTCAACCCTGATTATGAGACTTCTTCTTCTTTAATGAATTTCAGAGATAAATCTGATATACTAATTTATCTGGTTTTCTGACACAGTTTGTAGTCCTGCATTTTGCCAAATGACAACCTTGAAGCAAACAAACAAATAAACAAAATAACCTTTTGGTGAGGTATACTCTCAGTATCCTCTTTAACTTTTGAGAAACTGCCTTGGAGTTTAAATATTCATTTTCTCTCTGATTAAAAATAGATTGTAAAGTTAGACTTTCTTTTCAATTTGGGGCTTGATAACAGAACTTTAATGATAAGTAATACTCACCCCATCCTTATGTTCTTTTCCTTCTTTTCTGAGATTATTTCTATCAAATGTAATCTTCTAGGGCCAAGGATTTAGCCCAGTGGTTCTGGCATCTGCCCAACAAACACAAGGTCCCAAGTTCCATCCGATCCTGGTAACCGCAAACCGCAATGCAGGATATAGTGGCTCACACTTGTAATCCCAAAACTCAGGAGGCAGAAGCAGGAAGATTGCTATGAGTTCCAGGCTAGCCTGGACTAAATAGCAAGTTTGGGGCCAGCCTGAACTACAAAACAAGACCCTTCTCAAAAAAAAAAAATAAATAAATTGGGCCAGGGGTTTAGCTCAGTGGTTCTGGCACCTGTCTTGCAAGTGCAAGGGCCGGGTTCGATTCCCCAGTAACCACATACAATACTGGGCGTAGAGACTCATGCCCAGCAGCAGTTAGTACCACATACCATAGTGCTGGGCATGTTGGCTCACGCCTGTAATTCTATCACTTGGGAGGCAGAGGCAGGAAGGACTGCTGTGATGTGAGTTTGAGGCTGAGCTCAGGGCCAGCCTGAAGTGCAAAGCGAGACCCTGTCTCAAAAAAAAAAATCTCTGGTGGGGTATAACGGTGCATACCTGTAGTCCCTGCAGTCTGGGAAAGTGAGGCAGGCAGGAAGTATCATCAGAAACATCTCATGATAAAGTTTAGTCCATCAAAAGATAAAAACAAAAATTAATCATTCCAAAAGCGTATTGTTTATAATGATAAAGTAAACTCTCTAACTAGACTGATCAAATTTTTAAAAATAGAGAAAACACAAATTAATAGAAATGAAAGAGGAACCATCATTATAGGTCCTACAGGCAATGGAAAGAAAGTATGGTATTTTATTCCACTAAATTTGTTAGGTGAAATTAGCAATACCTGGAAAGATGCAAATTCCCAAAATTGACTTTAGAAAATAGAGAAAACCTTATTAGTCTTGCATCTGATTTAAAAATTTGAATTTTTAATTAAAAATTTCACAATCTAAGTTCAAGTTCAGGTAGCCTCAAGTTGAAATTCTTTTAAAAATTTAATAAAGGGGGCCAAGGATTTAGCTCAGTGGTTCAAGCACCTGCCTTGCAAACGCAAGGTTCCGGGTTAGGTAACCATATACAACAATGCCAGTTGTGGTGACTCCAGCCCACCAGCAGTCAGTACCACATACCACAATGCTGGCCGTGGCGGCTCATACCTATAATCCCAGCACTCCAGAGGCAGATGCAGGAGGATTGCTGAATTCAAGACTGAGTTTAGGACTAGCCTAAACTACAAAGTGAGACCTGTCTCAACAAAAGAAAAAATTTAATAAAAGATTAGTATCTACCCACACAATAAATATCATTTATTAAATGCTAGATTTTTTTTTTTTTTTTTTGATACAGGGTCTCACTTTGTAGTTCAGGCTGGCCCAGAGCTCACTGTGTATCCTAAGCAAACTTCAGACTCACAGCAATCCTCCTGCCTCTGCCTCCCAAGTGCTAGGATTACAGGCATGAGTCTCCACGCTCCTCATTGTTGTATGTGTTTACTGGGGATCGAACCCAGGACCTTGAGGTTGCAAGACAGGTGCCTTGCAAGGCAGGTGCCAGAACCACTGAGCTAAATCCCTGGCCCTAAATGCTAGAATATTTGCACTGACATTTCACAAGAGAAATAAATAGCTAGGCATAGTGCATACTTACAATCCTAGAAGCCTGAGGCTAGAAGATAACAAATTACAGGCCAACCTGGGCTACATAGAAAATTTAAGGCTTAATGCATGCGTTTTAAAAAGATACCGCTGGGCTGAAGATGCAGCTCATTGGTAGAGCATTTGCGTGGCATGCACAAGACACAAGTTTTAATCCCAAGCACTTGAAGGAAAAAAAAAGAGACTATCAATATTATTTCTCTTAATATCATTAGAATATAGAACAGGGATGCACACAGAAAGTCTCTAACTGTGTGCTTTTTCTATAAATGAAGTTAACTATATTGTTCATAATCTGCATTAGGATTGCTGATTGTTAGTATATTTAACCAATTACTAACATGTACTGAGGATTACTTAGATTGTATAGCAGCATCAATCTTTTATTTTATAGATTTTTGTATGTTTAAATATATAGTTTTGTTCACAATGCATTTGCATTAATCTAATCTATTTTTATTAAATTAATGGTACAGTGACTTCTTGGGCTGAATATTTAGTCCTTAAAAGGTACATTTTCAAATTATTCATATTATCTAAATAATTTAAATGCTAGACTTTTAATTCAAAGTGTAGTACTTTTGTTTTTTTTAACAGGGCATTATCATAAGTATAGATTCCTATATTATTTGAATTTAAACAATTTACCAAGTATATTCCTTTTTGAAGTATATGTTAAATATTATGTTAAACACCTGTTTATTTTTTATTTATTTACTTTTTGGAGATAGTCTTGCTTTATAGTTCAGGCTGGCCCTATACTCGCTATGTAGTGTACTCACAGCAATGCTCCTGCCTCTGCCTCCTGAGTGCTTGGATTACAGGTGTGAGCCTCCATGCCTGGCATTGTGGTATGTGATACTGGGGATTGAATTGGGGGCCTTGTACTTGCCAGGCAGATGCCGGAACCACTGAGCTAAATCCCCAACTGAGGAGGCTGGGGTGGGAGAATTGCCTTAGCTCAATGCCAGCTTTGGCTACACAGTGAGTTCAAGGCCAACCTGAACTAATATCAAGGCCTTGTCTCAAGAAACAAGAACACTGATCAGTTAGTTTTTTAGTACATTCTTTAGCAGAAGGAAACAGCAGGGAAGGACAAATTTCCTCTGTGCTTCAGGCAACAGGGAAGAAATGGGAGCCTATGTCTTCAGGGGAGGGAGTCAGCTTCTCTTGTCCTGAGTTTCCTCTATTGAATAATTTTTTTATTGAAGATTTGACTTGAGCCCACAGGATTTTTATATCTCTGCATTTAATTTTTGCTCAGCTCTATACATCTTTTTTTTTTCCAAAATCACTTTAATTGATTTATTTTTCATTGATCATAAAATTCACCCACTTAAAGTGAGTTGTACAGCTGTTGCCAATCTAATTTTGGAACATTTCCATTATCATAAACTCCATACCCATTCACAGTCACTTCTTCCTTTCCTAACTCCCCCCCAGATTTGCCCTGCCAAATAATATCCCATAATATGGGTGCATCTTACTTTGTTTATCATTCTTTGGTTGATGTGACACTTGAGTTGCTTCTACTTTTTGGCTGTTGTGAATAATGCCCCTACAAATAATCATGTACAAGTTTTTATATCATCACCATTTTTAGGCATTCAGCTTTCTTTTGATGTGGAGTATGTTCATATATTATGTCAAATTTGCTTTAGAACACCCCATCGATAGTTTTAACTTAATGAATGCAACATGTAGCATACAGTCATCTAACCACATCTTACTATACTCAGCTGTTTGTTAGCTTCTCCTTTGTCTTTTTTTGAGTCATTTAGAAACTGTAATTGGGTGAGCAAAAATAACCAACCCTTTTTGCTTTTCATCACCCTTGTTATTTTACCATTTCCAGGAATTCCAGTCTGATATTTTCTGTCTTGAGCTAGAATAGAGAAGACTGACTTACTGTGAATCCATTTACAATAAGTTGACTAACTGGAAGCACAAAAAGCTAAATGACAATAGGTCATCCTTGTTTTGTTGTTTAAATCTTAATCTGGTTTTGGTTTTATGTGGAGTGAAACTTTGCAAAAAAGAATCTGTGCACTTAAAATGCTAAAAAGCTTCTGCCATATAGAAATTATTTTCTCTATTGACATTAACCTCAAAGTTATATTACTTATTGTACAGGTGGAGTAGATGTACCCAGCAGCTCAAACTGAAACCAATCATTCATTAAGAAAGAAGCAAGGGTTAGCTCAGTGGCATTGTGCCTGCCTGGTCCTGAGTTCCATCCCTGGCACCAAAAGAGAAGAGCTTCAAAGAATATGATTAGTAAGGGGAGTCTTTAAGAACATTCATTATTTACATTGTCTTCCTGCTGTTGACTCAGCCCTAGACTTCAAGGTTTATTTGTGGGAAATAAGACCCTTTAATCAAATCTGAGCTAGATTAATGTGGACTTAATAGTTTTTATTAAAATAAATTTTAGCAAATTTTGAATTATTATACCTCCACCTCAAAAAAACAGGATTAGTGTGGCTGGGTTGTGGGTAGGGGTAAAGCATTTGCTTAGGAAGTATGAGGTCCTGGGTTCAATCCCCAGCACTAGAGGGAAAAAAGATTTAATCAAGACCAGGAATATAATGGGTTCAGACTCCTATAGTAGGGGAAAAAATTTTTATATTCCAGTATGCTTGGATACAGAAGTCCTAGATTTTTGGAACATGAGTATAGAAGGGAAAACCGACTTCAAGATTTGACTATTTCATGGATTTGATCATGTCAGTTTTATAAGCTCAATAATTTTCAACTCATTAGGACAGTGTCTTCCAACCTGACTGTTTAAGGATCTTAAGCTTGCCGGATAGGCACAGTGCCACTGAGCTACATTCCTGGCACAATTTCTTTTAAATAAAAAGATCAATTAACACAGATATTAATAAAAGCCTGCTAAATTTTGGATAGGACAATTTTTTTACTTGTTTATTTTATTTTATTTTATTTATTTATTTATTTATTTATTTTTGAGACAGGGTCTCGCTTTGTAGTTCAGGCTGGCCCTGAGCTCAGCCTCATACTCACATTACAGCAATCCTCCTGCCTCTGCCTCCTGAGTGCTGAGATTACAGGCGTGAGCCACCATGCCCGGCACTGTGGTATGTGGTACTGGTTGCTGCTGGGCATGAGTCTCCACACCTAGTATATAGTATGTGGTTACCAGGGGATCAAACCTGGGTCTTTGCACTTGCAAGACAGGTACCAGAACCACTGAGCTAAATTCCCAGCCCCTGGCATTATTTTATTCTAGAAACTAATTTCTCCTTTGATTTCTTGAGACCCATTGATCATTAAAGAGTATTTTAATTTCCATATTTTGCATTTTTTTGTGGTTTCATTTGCCATTGATATTAGTTTCCCTACACTGTGACCTGATAGTACCTATGGGGTAATTCCAATTTTTTTGTATTTACTTAAGCATGTTTTATTGGCTATTAAATGGTCTATTTTGGAGAAATGAACCATATATCTATAAAACTACAGTGCAAACAATTTAAAATCAAGTTATCAACCAGAATGAGTAATTTGTTTTAAATTGGATGTCATCATCTATGCATTAAAGAGTAACCAAAGTAAGTAGAATTAGTGAGGTTATCATTTATATACATAGATATTGAGAGCGTGAGGGTGTGGGGGCTGCTGAGATGTGCAGACTTACTGAAATTTAGTTTGACTAGTGAGAATTTAGGCTAAACTGTTCCTTTTGTAATTGATTAGCCATCAGCCTGGGCTAAACTTTAAGGTTAGTCCTGCTACTACTTCAAAAGCATCTTGTGAGAACAGTAAATAAATTAACAACTTATTCCTTCCACTGTCCAAGAATCTTGTTGAAACATCATGTTGAGCCAGTGGACTTCTTTCATAGCTGTTTTATGGACAAAGGGGAAATTATTCTCTTAGAGTTGTCAGTATTATTTGTTAAATAATTAAGAGAGAGACAGGTTGGAAGGCAGCAGCTTTATTACTAGATTTAACCTGAGTTCAGATTAGTAGATTTAAAAATACATATAATCTGCTTTTGATTATTGATCGCTTGTAATTTCTTTCTCATTCAAAGGATTTAATGATGGAAATAAACATTTGTGACATGAAGAGTTACCCCCTTCCTAAAGTTTTCCTGTCCGACCATTTCCAAGCTGTCTGCAGAATTAATTATCTGCCTCTCCATTCTCTGGCCAGCTCTTCTCTAGCGCTCATTCATGTAGCTGCTGGCCCTGTGAATTACAGTGTGATAAGGAGGGATCATCAGAAAAGGCCGTATTTCCAGAGGAGTATTTAATGAGGTTTTCTTTTTATTATGGAAAAATTTCAAGCATATACTAACATGAGTGAATATGTGAACCCCAACTTCAGTAGTGGCCAACTTGCTGCTCTTCTTCGTGACTCCCTTATATTACACTTTTTTTGTTGTGCCTATTGTTTGCTGGGATATTTTAAAGCTTCTTCCATTCATACCATTTCATCCATAAATATGTTAGTATGTATTTCTAGCCAAGAAGTCACTCCAATAATTCCATTATTGTCACATTGAATAAAATAAAATAATTCTGTAACAGTATCTGATTTAGTACATGACCAATTTGGCCCTGAATTGGGTGTTTTGTTTTGTTTTTAGGTTGTTTTTTTTTGAGACAGGGTCTCACATCACAGCAATCCTCCTGCCTCTGCCTCCCGAGTCTGGGATTACAGGCATGAGGCACCATGCCCGGCACTGTGGTATGTGGTACTGATTGCTGCTGGGCATGAGTCTCCACACCCAGTATTGTATGTGGTTAACCGGGGATCGAACCTGGGTCTTTGCACTTGCAAGACAGGCGCCAGAACCACTGAGCTAAATCCCCGGCCCCTGAAAATTGTTTTTGACCATTCGTTTGAATCAGGGTCTAGAGAAGATCTGCATGTTGACATGAGTCACGTCTTTTTAACCTTTCCTCCAACTGTGCGCCTCACTTCCTCTAGGGTTTTCCTCTTCCTTCATGGCAAGGAAGCCTGTGACATTCTGTTTGTTCCAGGTTGAGTGCAGATCGGTGATTTCAGGTGGTATCAATCGACCCCTTTTCATAATAGTAATGATACTAAGTAGTATTCTATGAAGTCAGCATCTATTTGACTTCTCTAAAATACTGTAAAAACAGAAAGAGCCAGAAAAATACTAGATTTTTCTTATACATTTTCAGAAAAATGAATTGAAGTGTCTGGGAGCTTTTTAAAAAAATATCATTGATGTTTGATGGGCTTTGATCTATTAAAATCATTATTCTCTTTTACTTCAAAACTACTCCATCTTTAGTAGGTATCTCCTGAAGTTGACTCTTGTATCTTTTAATGTGGCCCTAGTAGTCTGATAACTTCTTTGCTTTCAGGCATGTAGTGATATCCCTGATTCAGATACTTCTCCAGACTTGAAATCTCATTCATTTCTCTAGGGAAGCCTAGTTTCTTTTAACCAGAAATCTAGGTACTAATAATATCTATTCGTTGCTTCTAGGCCTTTTCTATGAACAAGGTTGGTCAATAAGAAGTTTTGGGTTTTTTAAAGGAAGAGAAAAAGAAATGAAATACTCCTGCTGATAATATGTCTTAACTAATAATATATCCAATTAATTTCAGATTTTGTGAGGAAGGTAAAATGTCCTGATATAAGATACCTGAAGAGGATTCATTTTAGTTGGGTGATCAGGGGACATTTGAGCCAACACGATGAACAAAAATAATTAACACTACCCTTTTTCTTTGGAACTGAGGGCTGAACTCAGTGCAGGGTGGATGTGGAACCACTGAGCTCTATCCATGGCCCCAACACTTACCATTTTTGACTTCCCTGCTAGATGCCCAGTCGTATAAAGGATTTCTATGTCACCCTGCCTTTCTTAATCAGGAAAGAAAATAGAGACTATTGAGTTGATAAATGGTTTAAACTCTTGTTTCAAACCTGGAAGAAATACATATTTGGCTTTTTCTCTTATAGCACTGTTTATGTTTATTATTGTATGGATTCAAATTCAAAATATATATGCTTGATCTGTGAATATATTTGAGCAAGAAAATAGAGAAATATACCTTTTTGTCCAAGCTATATAAAACAGTGTCAGTCCCTATTTTTATTGTGTTTATAAATGCTTTTGATTGAATGATAGTTTTACCTTTAAAATAACCCTAACAAAAATACACTCCAGATCTTTTTAGCCTTTTAAAATGATCTACCTACCTTTTAAAATGATCTACCTTCTAGGCCAGGTGTGGTGGTTCACTCCTGTAATTCCAGCACTTGGGAAGCTGAGCCACAAGTTTGCCAGGAGTTTAAGACCAACCTGAACTATATGGCAAGACCCTATCTCAAAATAATAAAATGCATATTTTTCAAATTCTGTGGGCAAAATCATTTAGAAATGTTTGTTGAATTAACTTTAGTAAATAGAAGAATTAAAACATGGTATGGGGGTTGGGGATTTAGCTCAGTGATTCTGGCGCCTGTCTTGCAAGCACAAGGACCCGGGTAACCACATACCACAGTGCCGGGTGTGGTGACTCACGCCTGTAATCCCAGCACTCAGGAGGCAGAGCAGGGAGGATTGCTGTGATGTGAGTTCCAGGCTCACCTGGGCTACACAATGAACTCAGGGCCAGACTGGACTACAAAGTGAGACCCTGTCTCAAAAAAAAAAAAAACATGGTATAGGATTCTGTAAATAGCCATAAGGTTAAAGTTGGAAAGTTTTCTTTTCTTGAAGTACTCATCAAACACTTAAATGTATTGTCTTAATAAGCTTTACAATAACTCAGAAAAGTAAAAAACTGGTCCCCATTTTGCAGATGAAGGAACTGAGACATGGAGAAGTAACATTTTCCTGAGACAGCCACCTCATGGACAATAGATTTAGACACAATATTGAAATCCTATGTGAGCAAAAGTTTTCTATCATACTTAAAGTTCAAATCAAACAAGCAGTTGGCTTATAGAGAAATATTACTGTATTCATCTTTTCCAGTATTTTAAATTAAATCCACAATATTGTCCAGTGAAGAGTGTGTAAAGATTTATAGATATTTTCTTCTGTGTCTTAACCTAGAACTAGCTGCAGTTAAAACCCACATACTAATTTAACAGGCAAGGCCACCTCTAACAATATTAAAATAAGATGATATTATGCCCAGGTAAAAGAAAAAATCTCCAGTAACTATGGAAATGTTTGTACCATGAAGACAGCATCTTAAATCTTTATGCAAGTCATACAGAGTGTTATTACGATGAAAAAATAGTGACTTGAATAATACCTGTTCACAGCCCAAGATACTTGGGCCTCAGTGTTTGTTGGATTTTGCAGTTTCATGAGCAAGATTTGTATTTTTCCAAAGTTCTGTATTTCTGTGTGTTCCACTTGATGTCAAATCTGTATTCTTAAATTGTAGAGTTCCGTTAAAAAAAATAATCTCAGCCCCTCCTTCCTTCCCCCTACCCCCCACACTCATTTTGTATAATATGGTAATGATATCACCGTAGCAGTAATTACGGGTCATCTTCATTTCTTTCGTCTCTGCCTGTTCTGATGGCTTCATTCCTTTGACGAAGAAGATTTGGCTCTAGGTGCTATGATTATTTTGTTAAGCGTTATTCGAATAGACAGGAGTGAGAGAAATTAATCAATCCAAATGCAATTAGCATCATGTTTAACCCAGTGATGGACGTCTCAAGGTGAAACAGCCAGGGGAGTTTCAGACATTATTATTCAATCCAGTGGTTCTTATCTAAATTATAATCAAGAGAGGTTTCTATTGGCTTCCCAGTGTGAAGATGTAACTCTTTCCCTGCCCTGGAGGTCAAGAAGACTGGTCCTTCATTCTTCCTAGATTTAAACTACTGCCAAAAAGTGGGATGAAGCAAGAAGGAAAGTTCTCTTAATATCCAGGGCTTTGGAATGATCTGTTCTGTGATCTGGGTCTGATTTTCCTGATAGTAGAACCCAGCCTATGAGTATTTCACTCTTGTCTAAATTCGGGTGAATATTTTGGGTAGTGATGCAATCATTGTGACTATTTGTTCAGTGTTAACGTTACACAATAGGGTATTGTTTCTGCTCTTTATGAATGAAGATATTAAGTTGGGGTGAAATTGCTAGCCTTTGATCATAAGTGTTTTCAGTAGGATGTATTACTTTGTGAAGGCCCTAAAATATGAATGTTGTGCACAGATTTATGAGTATTAATAAAACTTTAGTCCCCAGAGTATTAATCCATTGCTTTGATCTCATTGCCTTTCCCAGTTGAGTTTTACCTTGAAAAGTAAACAAAGTGAAACCCTGTAAGAGGCCCATGAGACCCTTTGTGAACATATAAATAACTTGTTAGCTCTTGTTTCTTGAATACAAATCTTGGAGGGTTTTGTTGTTTGGGTTTGTTTTTCAGGAGGGAGAAGGATGATAAGAAGGATTAGTATTAGGTACTTGAAATCTAGTTTGCTTTGCTCTTCAAAGGGGGCAGGGCAAGGAGAGTTGATGGACAAACACAAGCTTTCTCTTGAATACAACATTTTTCAAATGCCTGACAATTAAGATTCTTCTACTTCTGCCTTCAATCTTCCAGCATCATAGCTGACACTTCCCGTATTTTATGTTCCTGCTTTATGTTTTATATTCTGAAAATAAATCTGTTGGCTAGCTATTTCTATCCTTTTCCCCTGTCTGTTATGAAAGCCATTAAAATTATTTTCCATATCGAAACTGTCTAAATTTCTTTATTTGCACATTGACACTTTGCTTGCTCATATCATTCTAGGATAAAAGTGTCTGGAAATAGGCCTCATAGTGTGTTGGAACAAAACTGTTTAATATAGGGGACCGGGGATTTAGCTCAGTGCTTCCGGCGCCTGTCTTGCAAGCACAAGGGCCCGGGTTCGATTCCCTGGTAACCACATACAATACTGGGTGTGGAGACTCACACCTAGCAGCAATCAGTACCACATACCACAGTGCCAGGCATGGTGGCTCACACCTGTAATCCCAGCACTCGGGACGCAGAGGCAGGAGGATTGCTGTGATGTGAGTTTGAGGCTGAGCTCAGGGCCAGCCTGAACTACAAAGCGAAACCCTGTCTCAAAAAACCTAAACAAAACAAAACAAAACAAAAAAAACCCACACAGTATTAAGGATGGCAAAAAAGGAAGCCTATTTATTTTGAAAGATCTTCAAATGGAAAACAAATGGCAACATAAACATTTGGCATCTGAGTAGCCTCTATACCCTGGAGAATGAACAATACCTGTGGGAAATGCATGCAAGCACTGAGCACAATGCTGCTGGTGATGTCAGCATGGCCTTGTGGCTAAAGTCAGGCATGCCAGAGTCCACTCAACAGTGACCCCAAGCTCAAGAATGGTCAGCTCCATCCCGGAAAGAGTTCGGAAGAAGGCTCCTCATCAACAGACACCACTCCTCTCAGCGATATGTCATTACTTGCTTCCATCATAAAGTAACAGAACATTATGGTATTGTGAGCGACACAAACAAATATCCCAAACCCTGCTGGAGTAATGTCGAGTACTACTGCCTTTCTTAATCGTTACTTCTAACAAAAAAGCACATAAAATTCTGGTTAGTTTAGTTTAAATTACAGCGCTGTGGTATATGGTACTGGTTGCTGCTGGGGTGAGTCTCCATGCCCAGTATTGTATGTGGTTACTGGGAATCGAACCCGGGCCCTTGTGCTTGCAAGACAGGCGCCAGAATCACTGAGCTAAATCCCCAGCCCAATACTGTGTGGTTTGATCTATTCGGTGAAGCCTGGCACTCCTTGTATAAGGGCAGCTGAGAGACCAGCAGTGCTCGCCATGGCTACAAAAAGCCAAGAAGAATCCAGATTGAGAAAGTGGTCATCCTCAAATATCCTTTTTTTTTTTTTTTTTTTTTTTTTTTTGAGACAAGGCTTCACCATATGGTTCAGACTATCCTTGAACTCACTCTGTATCCAGGCTGGCCTTAAACTCATGGCAATCCTCCTGCCTCAGCCTTCTGAGTGCTGAGATTACAGATGTGCATGACCATACCCAACTTGGTTACACTACATCCCGACAGCGTAGGTTTTTCTATTCTTTCACTTTCCACCACTCCATTCCATTATTCTATTAAAGTGATCAGCATCTGTAGATAAGCATATTGCCTTAAAAAATAAAAACTAAGTGGCTGATAGTATGTTTTATTCAGCTTTAGATGGAGATGGAATGAGGGGATTCTGATTCTGTGAAAACACTGCCTTTTTTCCATTCTTGACATGTTTATTCAGCTATCTTTATTCTGTTATTTTGTTCTCATCATTTAACAACAAATATCTTTGCATACCTTATCCCGTTGGAGAATTTTGGTGTTTTTTATTTATCCTGGTAAGATCAAGGACAGTGCTATAACCTTGTCACATGTCAGGCAGTATGCCTTCAAGTAGCAATCAGTTACTCTAAAAAAAAAAAAAAAAAAAAACCCTTGATAATTCTATGAAGTATCTTAGTGCATAACTAAACTTGCTTGAAATAAAACAGGTTTGAATATTTGCATTTTACTCATTGCTTATGTGACCTTTGTATTAATCTCACCTTAAATAGATGGGGAAGCAGAAGCCCAAAAGATAACCTAAGGGGGGGGCCGGGGAGTTAGCTCAGTGGTTCCGGCGCCTGTCTTGCAAGCGCAAGGGCCCGGGTTCGATTCCCCGGTAACCACATAACAATACTGGGTGTGGAGACCCACACCCAGCAGCAACCAGTACCACATACCACAGTGCCGGGCGTGGTGGCACACACCTGTAATCCCAGCACTCGGGAGGCAGAGGCAGGAGGATTGTGATGTGAGTTTGAGGTTGAGCTCAGGGCCAGCCTGAACCACAAAGCGAGACCCTGTCTCAAAAAACCTAAAAAAAAAAAAAAAAAAAAGATAACCTAAGGGATTGCTACAGTGGCCCAGGGTCAGATCTTAGCTAATCCAATGCTGGGAATCTTGTTTCTTTCCTGGTATTCTATTGTCTTTGTTTCCTAACCAGTTATGTAGATCTCCCTAAAAACAGCCCGCTGTTGCTCTTCCAGGTGTGAGGACATCAGTGTGACTTCTCTACCATGAGGAAGTTTATAATTAGATTGTAGCGTGGAAATATTTAATTTGGAATTGAAAACCAAACATTCGAAGAGTTTCTTCCATTTCATTAAAAAGTTACTTAATCTTTATATTGTTCCCTACATAAAAGTCAAACAGAATTTTATCAGGCAATTGCCTCAAAGTTATAATCTGGAAAATTTTTCTGTAATGAAACCCGTATGTCATGGGTGAAAGTTATAAAGCCCTGGTGGAGAAGGCTGGTTTCGAGAGAGATTCTGCACCCAATCTCGTTAACTAGGGTGCCTCTGGTAATCCCTCATCCCCCCCACTGGTGAGAAATCAATCTGTACCACTGAATCTTTTCAACCAGCCACCAGAAAATTTACTGCAGTGGAGGCAGTTTGGGGTTAGTCATTGTGGAAAGAGCCAGAGGCGAGGCTAAATGGAAGATGGAGGAACTGGAGGGTCTCGAGAGATTGTATGAAATCCCATAGCACTGCCAGAGCAAGCAGGATGGAGTCCTCCCTGCAGCCCTGACCTCTCCAGGTGTACTCAGGTGTTTACGGCTGCTGTGAACTGACAGTCCTAGAGAAACTACAAAGGGGGTAATAGAATCCATGTAAATCTGAAAGCTGATTGCGGGTTAGCCATTTGTGTATTTCACCATGGCTACATGCTCCCCTCTCCACGGTCTACAGCAGTTCACATGTGGACCCTCTGGTGACAGGCCGTGTGTGGCCTTCTCAGTTAATGATCTACACACCATCCGGGAGGACCTGTAAATTACTTGGTGTGTGAGTCAGGCTTCTCCTGTGCACAGCACACACCCTGGTGGCTGATGCCCAGTGGGTTCCTCTTGGCCTGGTTAGAAGAATGACAGTAGTGTTACATTTCTCTTCAGCCTGGCAGCCGTGAGGAATGAGCCCCAGAGCAGAAAGTAACTAACAAATTTCACTGACTCTAGAGAAAGCGTCATCTTGGTGTCTCTGAAACTCCATTCCTCTCCTCCCTTCCCTCTCTTCTTCTCCTTTGTTCTCTCTTTTCCCTTCCCTTTCTTTTTTGTGGGGCTGGGGATCAAACCCAAGTCCTGTGCTTGCCGTCCACCTGCTCTGGCGCTGAGCCACACCCCCAAGCCCCGAGGAGAGTTTCCTGTATCATCAAGTGTGTGTGTAAGGGGTGAGGAGACCAGGAGGGGATGGAGGAGTTGAAAGGGCCACGCTCAGCAGCATGTGACCTTACCTTGGCCATTCGTGTCAGAATATACTGAGCTGTAACTACTAGAAAGAAGAGATGGAGCCACGCAGGTGGAAACAGAAATATTTTTCCTTTGCTATAGGCAGGCGATAGCATCTCTAAAGACTTTTCCCTGGGAAATTTGAAATCCTCAAAGGAAGTGTTTTAGTAAAACATAATTACATATGAGACCCTACTGGAAGGTTTATGTGTGTGCATGTTCAGGCATGCGTGTGTGTGTGTGTGTGTGTGTGTTTGTGTGTGCATATGTAGATGAGAAGTAACCGAACAGCAGCAGAAGGCTGTCTCTTTACATCTAATGGGATTTTGCAGCAGCATGTGTGAGTTTGTTTCAGAAGTCAAAAATGAACAGATGTTGGTATAAATTACCTCTGTGTCTGATGTCTTGCAAATTAAAAGCGCGGTTGGCATCACTAAACAATTTTACTAGGTTTGGGGGGAGCAGTTTGCGGGCGGTGATTACTGTCGCAGATTGGTAAGACTTCACACTGCAGCAAAGCAGGGAAGCAAAGATAAAGAAGAATAAAATAAGGGCTCTATGAATTCATCAGAAATGCTAACATCTCCGGTGACAAGTGAACAGGAGGGCACGTGCTCCGGAGCAGCCCCTGACCTGTAGCAATTTCTCTGTGCACCAAAAGGGGTTGGTGTTTGGGATCTGATTTATAGCGCACAGCCCTGTTTGAGGGAGCGACTGTGTCACACATTCGTATATCTCCTATATGGGACTGGCAAGTGGGGAAACTTTCTCCCCTCCCATGGAGGAGATGATGTCTTTTGAATTACTTCTACTTTTATGGTGGTTTCCTGCAGCTCTATATACTTGGATTAGGTTGCAGGGGGGGAATGATTGAGTGGAAAAGGGGTTGTTAAAAAGGATTGGTTAAATTCAAGGAGAGCGTGCCACGGGGAGACTTCAGACTCTCCATTTATTTTTCCCTTTTAAGACCTTTGAACCTGCAAATAGTTGAGCCTTTTAAAAATTATAAATCTTACAGTATTCTAAATCAGTCTCCCAGTTGGTGGACCAGCAAGGAATTGGGAGGTGACGGAGAGCAGCAGAAACTGTCGGCATTGTCAGTGCGGTGTTCCAGGCCCATGGCTGCAGAACAAGGTCCTCTTCTTCCCAGCAGAGCTCTGTGTTCCTTCCTACTGTGAGCACCTGCTTCCAGCCGTGTTGCAAGATCATTTAGTACTGAAAATGTTGAAGTCCTTAGTTAGCACACGAGAGTAGGTAGGAGTAAGTGAGGAGACCTAAAAGGAACTTTGAAGAATCCTACAATGCCTCCCCTGGGCAAGAAAGTACTTGATTAGATTTCCTGTACAAGACTGTAGTTAGTTCTTTTTAAATTTTTTAAATTTTGCTTGTTTGCTTGCTTTATTTTTTTTCATTTTTTTTTTTTTAAGGTTTTTTTGAGACAGGGCCTAGCTTTGTGGTTCAGGCTGGCCCTGAGCTCAGCCTCATACTCACATCACAGCAATCCTCCTGCCCCTGCCTCCCGAGTGCTGAGATTACAGGCGTGAGCCACCACGCCCGGCACTGTGGTGTGTGGTACTGGTTGCTGCTGGGCATGAGTCTCCACGCCCAGTATTGTATGTGGTTACCAGGGAATCGAACCCGGGCCCTTGCGCTTGCAAGACAGGCGCCGGAACCACTGAGCTAACTCCCCGGCCCTGCTTGCTTTATTTTTGAGACATAAAGCCTTGCTATGTGGTTCAGGCTGTAGTCCAGACTGGCCTTGGAACTCCTGGCTATCCTCCTGCCTCTGCCTTCTGAGTGCTGGGATTATAGGTGTAGAGAAAGGAGCCCCGAGAACTACTGACTAGTCTTGTTTATATAGTACAAAGGAGTGAAACTAGCATTCTTCTTGTGGTATTTGTTCTTTGACATATTACCCTTCATCCAGCTTGCATTTATTAAGCAGATACAGCTGTAGCACTAGCCAGTCTCTACTCATAGTTCTCACATTTTAGTGAAGAAAGACAAGTTTGTAAGTGAGTAATTACATGCATTATGAATGTAAGTTCGGTACAAGTTCACCAAGGAAAGAATCACCAGTTTGATTGGGGCCAGGATGGATTTGGGGGTACATAAAGCAAGACCCAGCACTAGGGCTTCTGCTTCTAGCTAATGGAATTTCCTTTTGCTGGTTGGAACTTAGGAATTAGTGAGAACTGGAAGCTATGTAGAGTTACCAAAAGCCTCCCTGTAATGATGGACTTTGTGTTGGCTTATTTATTCACTGTGCAAGTAAATAAACTATTAAACTGAGGTTGGGACAGAGGAAAGTGAAAGCTTATTCATCCAGCTTCATTTTTCTGGGTGTGGGTGAGGCAGCAAGACCGTTCCCACTCCTGTGAGTGCATCCCTGGCACCTCTCTTCTTGGGCCAGGGCCAAGACATGTGCCGGGAGATCACAGGGCACAGCCTGCCTGCAGATCCGCATGCTGCCAGACTTCTGGCCACCCGGGCCAGCCATCAAAAACTTTTCAGAACTGTTAAATCCATTTAAGAGATCTGAAAAGATGACCTTGTGGGGTGGGGTTGGAAGGGATGTTATATTGCATTGCTCATGGAGGATTTGCTTGACAGAGCTGAAACAGGGCTTCCAAAGTGGCCCTTGTAATTGAGAAATGTTTTACTTTCATTTTGGAGCCTTATATATGAGAAAGTAGCTGTATAAACGCACTGGTAACTATAGCATGTAAAGATTGATGATGCTGAAAGTCGGAGAAAAACACATAAACCTGGCCTGGCTGTATTAAATACCTGCGGACTGACAATGCCAGGAGAGAGAAGACCAAAACTCTATAAACCCTACTTTATCACACCATCCACAGATGAACTACACCGAGGGAATGTAAACCTTGTTATATGATAGCATGGAGGACTACCACCGCTGAGAGACTGGGTAAATGATCTCTGATTTTGATTTGAGATTATAAATGTCCAGAGACTTACAACTCAGAGAAAACTCTAATCTTGGTTGGGTTTTAGCTTCCAAGAGCACACCCCATGAGAGTAACCTGAACATGAGGTTAGAGTCTTAGAGGGGTTGGGAGGGAATTCCCTGGTGATTTTTTTTAAGGGTGGATGATAATGTCTTCCCCAGTTGCATGAATCTTAGTTATTGTCAACTTCAGAAACATTCTGTCTAGTTTTCGTTGTCAATGCGGTTTGTTTTTCCCTCTTAGGAGGTTGGTAGTGATTAAATCTGTAGCAGCAGGAACTTGGTGTATACGATTTGAATCCATCTGCATTTTGAATGAAATCTCCCTGCGATCCTTTTTGCCATGTTTCCGGTTTTCACCGTTGTTTGTTTGCTTTATAATTCCAGCCAGAGAGATGACACGAGGGAAGTTTCTCAACATTCTCGAGAAGCCCAAGAAGTAGCAGCTGCTTGTGTGCAGGGACTGTAACCAAGATCCCCTCCCAGTGCAGTTCGGACAGTGCGCACCTCACGCTTCCTCGGGAGAGGCCGATTGGACCTCCAGGACAGCCCCTCCCGCTCCTGGCACTCGGCGCCTCTGAGGACATTTGGTGACAGGAGAAGAATCTACTCTACCCAAGGATCATTGCTGTTGCTAGGTCAATGTCTTAGCCTTGTATATTGGTAACACCATAGGTCCTGTCATTTTTAAAGGTCAAAGTTGCACTTTCTCGTTTCCAAAAGTGATTCGGGAGCCCCAGGATCTTATAGTTGATTGATACTGTGATGGCAAAGTCAGTTGTGACGTGTTGACTTAGTTGGGTTCTTTTGAGTTGTATTTGATCTCTAGTTATATTTATGACCTGAGGAGATAAAAGACCTACTAGATTCTGAACCAGACCGTGCATACTGATCTAAAAACTCTCCAGTTATAGTAAGTCCCAAAATTCTCCAACTGGAGAAGCCAGAATCTTCTCAAAATATCTGCTTTTTAAACTCTGCCCCTCCCATGACAGTCCCGCCTTCTGTGCTGTTCATTCCCTAACTCCCAGCCCACCTTCCAGGTCTGACTCAGGCCAGGAGAGCCCTCAGTAGCTCAAACAGCAAAAAGTCCATGCCCATTGCATTGAGTTTTCTATTACAGATTGAAGTGAGACAGAAGGGCCTGACCCAGAAGGACAAGGTTTGTGGGAGTTCCTTCCCATTTTGGGGAAAACTAGAATCTCTGTTAACCTAGTGTGTATTATGCGATGGAGACAGTGCTCTCTCCCCTCTGTCCCCACCACAGCACGTATGAGATCTGTAACCTGT
Organism: Petromus typicus; assembly: GCA_004026965.1. NCBI lineage: Eukaryota > Metazoa > Chordata > Mammalia > Rodentia > Petromuridae > Petromus > Petromus typicus. The sequence continues at coordinate 31,182 of PVIR01010038.1, forward strand.
ATGGCAGAAACGCAGGTGCATGTGTATGCAAGAGTTTCCTGACCTCCATACAACTTTTCATGGAGTTCTTCCCCAGTTATGTGTCCGTTAAAACCTGAAAAGCTCATGCATAGGTCAAACCAGTTATATATGTTCTCTCATACTTTGAGAAGTACATAAGTTTTCTAAACTTTATGAGAAGCATATTCGTGTGGGGATAGTCCAGGGATGTCAGGACACCGGAAAAGTTGTAGCCATTCGTGGGCTTGAGTGTCCGCACTCGGTAGGGCACCGCATTCTAGTTTACCCGCTGGTTCTTTGACCGTTTTCTGACATTTGTGCATGTTCTCCACGCTAGAGCTGGTTTTGGTTTTTCTCTCATTTGTGCCTCTGACCATCCGACACAGTTTCACTTCTTAAAAGAAAGAAAATAAATAAGCACAGGACACAAAGAATGATTGTGAGAAGGACAATATTCTGGGTTTTTTGCTCCCGAAAGAGCCAGCTTTAGAGGTTTTACCTAGGTTTCTGATGGATATTTCTTAATCTCCTTAAATGCAGTCAGAGAGTGTGTATGTGTGCGTGTGTGGAGGTGGCCAAAATTAGCGTCTGGATGTCGAATTGTTCTTCCCTCTGTCTGTGAGAGTCGATGCTGTCAGGCACTTTGAAGTATGTGAGGAATTGAGAAATGTGTGGAGAAGACTGGGTACCTCCCAGAGCCAGTGCAGCTCTGTAACCGGAAGCCAAGAGTCGGTTCTCTGATTGTTCGGCCTCCTCCTTTACTGTCTGTCATCTTATTCACCAGCACTTAATATAAGTAGGTGTTTTAGAATGGCAATATTTATTGATTTTTATTTGTTGTCCTTAGAAATGTTAATGATGTATTTTTATATTGATAATATAAATTTATGTACAATGTGTATGTATTTTAGGCTATTAGAGGATTGTACCTTGTACTTGATGTCCTCATAATAAATATGTCCCTTTTATAGGAGGGTTTTTCCTCAGACGGCCACGTTGTATTATTTAAAGCACATTAGATTTTCACTTCCCTAAGACTTCAGATAAAGTCTAGGTCTCCCCTCCTGGCATTTTAGGGCTCTCCGTGAAATCCCGCTGGATCCTCCAGTTTGGTTTCCTTCTTCTCCTCTAAATGAAGTTTCTTTCCCAGTTACTGCGCACAGTTTCTAGTTCCTCACCTGAGGGCCTTCACCCAGGCCATGGAGTTCCTAGAAAGCCTTCCTTCCCTTTTGTACCCATCCAGCCTGTTCTCCCTGTGAACCTGCACTGATCCTGCCAAGATGATCCTCGCCCAGAATTCTCACAGCCTTTAAATGTACCACCCCTGGGCCGGGGATTTAGCTTGGTGGTTCTGGCACCTGTTTTGTAAGCGCAAGGACCCAGGTTCGATCCCTGGTAACCACATACAGTACTGGGTGTGGAGATCCATGCCCAGCAGCAACCAATACCACATACCACAGTGCCGGGCGTGGTGGCTCACGCCTGTCATCCCAGAATTTGGGAGGCAGAGGCAGGAGGATTGTGATGTGAGTTTGAGGCTGAGCTCAGGGCCAGCCTGAGCTACAAAGCGAGACCCTGTCTCAAAAAAAAAATGTACCACCCCTTTGTTCTCACCGTGCACCACAGGACCTCAGATGCCCTCCAGAACATAAGCTCCTCAAGGCTGTGGCTGTCTCTGGGGCATCCAGCTCTTCGTTCTTCTCCCTCACTTCCTCCCCCTCTCAGTCTCAATCTTGATCTCGATCTTGATCTTGGTCCTTCTATCTATATCACTTTTTTTTTTCAGACCTGATTTTGCTAAGCACCCAAGTTGTCCAGGCCAGCTCCGACATGACACCTCCTGCCTCAACCTTCCAGAATGGCTGGTATTGTAGGAATGTGCCCCCATGCCTGGCTGTGTTGTAGTTCTTAAATGGACACTTGCTGACGGCTCCTTGGTATTGCTTCTCTGGCCTCTGGTCAGTATAATTCTTCCAGACCACATCAGGGCAGTGAAAAGGGAACTGGTGCACATCATTCCATTGTCTTGTGGCTTCCCCAGTGTGTGCGTGGGAACTTTGCAGCGAAGCCATAGAATTTCATTTTGGGGGCTGATTCCTCCAGGTTTAAAGGCATCCCAGGCAGGATGGACAGAACAGAGCAAGAGGAAATGGGGAGATGAGCCAAGGGGGATGGTTCCGGGTCAGGTAACACCGATTCTTACCAGCTCTCAGCTCGGCCTAACTCTGTGTCCAAGCATTTGGTTATATTCCATGTTCTTTGAAGCTACAAGACTTCTGATCCCTGTACAGACTTCATTTCACCAGAGAGTGGGCAAGCAGCGGTCTCCCCCGACTCAGGGTGGAAGTTCTCGCTGGCCTGTAAGTGGCTTTTCATGTCTCTTTGGACTACGTGGCACTTTAGGGGTTTGTCTTTAACCATCTCTAGAGACCACCTCGTCTCTCACTCTGTTCCAGCGTTTTGCTGCCACACCAGGAGGCAGTTAGGGACTTTAGGTGGCACCAGGTGCAACTCTGAGACTCCAAGTTGGCATGGTGCTAGCAGAGCCTGTTAATTAGCACGGAACACCCCGATGCTCCGTTAGCCAGCCCGGGCATTCAGAACCTTCCCTCCTAGGGGCCTCTTCCTCCTAATGAGAGCTGGGAGAGGCCCTCACAAAACACTGCCTCAGAATAATATTCTGCTTTGTCCCCACCAGTAACCAGGGCTGACAGGATCACTCTGTCCATTTCTCTTCTAATTAGCACAATTCCAGCATGGCCTGAGCCAGCAAATGGAGAAGAGCGATCAAAAGCGATCGGACAACCGTACCGAATCACAAACACAAGGAGGTCCATTCCCTGTAATTAGGTGAGACAATCCCTCAGTCTTTTCTCGGCTGGAGTTTGCCGCTAAGACTCTTGCTATGTGGGTCCCAGCAACACAAGTTACGTGTCTCCATGGGACACTAATAAGCCCCAAATTGTCTTCCGCTTCACACAACTCTAACGAGAGTGGCACAGCGAGGGGACAGGGTCTCTAGACCGCAGCCACTGAGAGGCAGGCACAGGGCGGTTGGCTGGAGAGCACAAGAGCTCTGGGCCCAACCCGGCCTGTCCTGAGCTGCAGCCTGGGGCACTTGGCGTGGAGGTTATATTCTGCTCTTTGCTTTGCCCCCTCCTTTGCCTCTTCTGGTCCCTTTGACTCTTTCTCTCACCTGTCTACCCTGGACGCGTCACAGGCAGCAGACTTGGGCGCCATGCCTGGAGCTCTGCTGAAGCCCTTCAAGGAGAGCAGAGCACGTGCCCCTCGGCTCCCCCCTATCCTGATCACACTCAGAGCCCATCGCCTTGGGGTCACCAGCCCTGAGGACAGGACTTCATTTCACCAGAGAGTGGGCAAGCAGCGGTCTCCCCAGGGTCCCAGCAACACAAGAGTTCACCCAAGAGAGAAGCTAGATGAACCCTGCTTCTCTCTTGGATAAATCCTGCTTTGTACAACAGAAAAGTGGCCCGTCCACTGCCAGGGCAAGGAGCCACAGCTGATGACGCTCCATGCAGCTTAGAGGTCGGCCACTTAATGACTAGAAACAGCTCCCAGGATCACAGCCTGTTACAGGGATTATTTGGGGCAACACAGTGATAGCAATAGTCTTTGCTGGGGACAGAAGATATAGGGGGGGTGGCATGGAAACCTCAGTGGAACTCTGGCTTTCAACAGTGTTTTCATCTTCGTTCGGTGTGGTGCTCTGTCTCCATCTGTACCTGAGGCCTTTGAAGGTGACCTGAGATCCTAGAAGATACGCAGTTATGTAGATGCCAAGGAGCCCCCAAATTCTAGTAATCAGAGTTGCTTTGTTTCCCCATCTTCCCTGAGACATGGAGAGGTAACGGTAAGGTTTAGCTTCCTGCATAACTTATAGGTAATGTGAAAGAATTTGTCCGTTGCTCAGTCTCCTAGAGTTTCCTAGTTATAAAAACAATTTAGAGGACAACCTGGCACATCAGAAGAATGTGCCTAATAAGAATGTGTTCAAAGAATGGCCTATGCCTTGCTCTTCAGTATCTATAGCCAGTTACTGGCCTAGAGAAAGTAAGAGCTGGGATTCAGAGAGAGACAAGGATGACTTCGTGCATGACACTGTCCTCAGTGTCCGTCTCTTCAGCAGTGTTGACAAAAGCAGCACGTGTCACAAGCCCCGGCCCTGAACTCAGGTTACCAGGGTTTGAATCTGGCTCCAGCCACCTACTACCTCGTTGGGTAAATTGTCTAACCTCTCTATGCCTTGCTTGGTTTGCCCATTTATGAAATAGAAACCCTAATATCCCCTAACTCATAGGGTGGTTGTAATGATTAAATGGGAACTTTGGAAGAGCAAGAACAGTACACAGTGTACCTTCCCACTATAGAAATGCTTGGAACCACCTTCTGCCTGATGAACTGTGGGAAGTTGGTGCTACTAAATATAGTCTCTATTTATTATACAGTACTCACATTTTAAAAATGTACACCCCTAAAAAACACAATAACACCGGAGGCATGGTAGCACACACCTGTAATCTCAGTTCTCAGGGGACTGGTACAGGAGGATCTCCACAAGTTTGAGGCCCAGCTGGACCACATAGTGAGTTCAAGATAAGTTCATTGATAAGCCCTACAGAGGAACTATGGTGACTTGATTACCTGGGGTAGTCAGTTAAACAGTCTCATTTTTCTACCCCTTTAGGAGGGCTGGCGGTTTACTGACAACTTCTAACCCCGTTCTCCCACTTTCTGAGGTTACCCTGTGCCACCTTGGGCACTTGAGAAATACCATGTTGGCTTTGTCGACAGTGGCACTCAAGACCATTTGTTGCTGATAAGCAAGGGGGGGAAGATGCGCTTTGGGATGTTAGTAGGTTTCTGAGTCGGGGTGGTGGTGCCATGTTCCTTGAACTGTGCTTCCCTGATCTTTGGGGTCTCATAGTCTCAGCGTCCAAGAATTGTGCTTCCCTGGTCTTTGGGGTGTAATAGTCTCAGCGTCTGCACTGTCGCTGTCACTGTGCAAGAGCACACTGCCGGGCACACACCCCCACCTCCACCCCGCCTTCCTCCAGGTCCTCTCAGGCCCTGACTCCCCGCCACGGGCTTTGCTGTCTGGCAGCCTGTGGAGAGCAGCCTGGCCTGACTGCAGCCTGAGACCTCAAGGTCAAGCAAGGCTGAAGGTCACATGCCAGGGGCTTCCTGGACACAGCCGAGCCCCAGGAGCCAAAGGAGCTGCTGAGAAGAGTCAAGTTAGAAAAGTCAGTGACTTGAGGACAAGAAATAAGCGCTGGCGGCAGCTGTGTCAGAGCCTCGGTGAGGGCTGCGCTGGGCCAGAACCAGAGGATCGCTGTGCTAATAGGGAAGCTCCTGGGAGCCACTTCCCCGAGGCCTCCGGGCCCCTACTCTGTCTGCCGCCGCTGCCTCCACCTCCTTCCAGTCGGATTCATCCCTGCTCCCCTCACAGCCAGGCCGTCGCAAACCAAGCAGCAGAGAGCCCACGGGGGCTCCAGCCGTGCAGCCATTGGGATTTGCGCTGCATTCACACGTGCAGCTTGTGTGCCACCAGTCACATGTTTACAGAAAAGGGACAGCAGTAGGGACGAAATGATTTGTCGTAAGTGAACATAGCAGAGTATCAAATGTGGTGGGTGGGATTAAAAGTAGACCAAGGTTGAGCCGGGCAGTTAGCTCAGTGGTTCCGGCGCCTGTCTTGCAAGCACAAGGGCCCGGGTTCGATTCCCCGGTAACCACATACAATACTGGGTGTGGAGACTCACACCCAGCAGCAACCAGTACCACATACCACAGTGCCGGGCGTGGAGGCTCATGCCTGTAATTCCAGCACTCGGGAGGCAGAGGCAGGAGGATTGCTGTGATGTGAGTTTGAGGCTGAGCTCAGGGCCAGCCTGAACTACAAAGTGAGACCCTGTCTCAAAAAACCTAAAAAAAAAAAAAAAAAAAAGGTAGACCAAGGTTGTAATAGTATTTGTGCTGCCCTCTTGGAGGGTTGTGGGAAATTTTCGTTTTCCTCTCCGTTTTCCAAACTCCCTACACAAACCTATATTGCTTTGGAAATGCAGAGAGAAGAAAGCCTGTGGAACAGAGCGTACAGATAGTGTACAGGGTTTAAAATGCTCATCTGTCCCCCCTGCCTGCTAATATGAGTAAGTGTACACACACATAATTCATCAATGGCCTTTGTAATAGGAAGATGGCATTTGTTCCTGTGTATGAAAACATCTGATTAATCTGAAAACTAATTGTTCCCCGAGCACCTGCTAGGCATCCAGCCCTGCGTCACAGGTAACGTGGAGGAAAACGACTTGTTCCCTACTCATGCCAGGGCCTCCCTTTCTTAAATTCTCTTCACCAAGCCTTGGCCCATGGACAGAAAAATGTTCCTTCAGTGTTACAGAATTGCTACCTTGTCCCTCCGTCCATCCCTATACTGAGAAAAGGATCTCTTATCAAATTTTTGCTGTGGTCTCCTAAGGGTGACTTTGTCCGGTCCTTAGACATGCAGAGCATCACTCCCCGTGAGTTTGAATTTCCCTCACTGCTATCTTGCTGCTTACCACCCTGCCCCTACCCAACAGGGAGAGAAGGAGGAAGGGAGTGAAGGGGAGGGGTAGGAATGGCCGGGGAGGCTGGTTGTGTTGTCCCCACAGAGAGCCCGTTGGAGGCACTGCCCATCAGGAGAGGGAGCCGAGTACGGTCCACTCCAGCCGAGCTGACGGACACAGGGCTGTGGTGGAGGTGGTTCTTACCTTCCCTGGGAGACGAGTGTGTTTGTACATTCAGTTTCTCTGCACAGTAAAATGCATAGTCATGGAATTGATGGAGAAGACAGAAAAGCACCAGACCCAGATGACTTAACAAAAAGGAGAATAATGGACATTGTCCTGAGCAGTGACCATTCCAGGCCCAGACACCTGGAACACACATGTTCAGGCATCTGCCTAAGACTTGGAGGACCCTGAAGAGCTTTGCCTCTCCTTTGCTACAGTAGAAATAGATGTCGTGAGGAAGAAGTCCATGCCTCCTACACCTGCTACACCTGCTCCCTTCTCTGCCGCTCTGTGCATTTGTTCAACCTGTTTGCCAAAGAGCAGCACAAAGCAGGGAAGATGGCAGCCATTTGCAGCGCTGAGTCGTGTCTGACTGCTGCAGTAACCAGAGTCTTCAGCAGATGAACTGGGGCGGCCAGATCTGATCAGCCTTCCCAAGAAGAGAGGAGCTCGACAGGACAGCTGAGGCAGTTGTAACGACAGGAGGATTGCAGGGCAGGCGACACTTCCCACCATCACCAAAGATTGATGCAAATTGGTTTGGTTCTGACCCTGTCACACCAGGAAGGATAATGATTCCAGCAGCGCGGGCAAGGGAGGAGCGCGTGGCGGGGGCCGTGAGGACCAGTGTCTCCCTTCACATGTGCATTAATGATCTGAAAGACGGGTAAACAGCATGTTAATGAAACCTGCAGATGATTGGTGTTGCAAACCTCAGAGAGGACAGGGAAATAGCGAAGTGAGACCCAGAAAGCTTAGAAATACGGGCAGGACATTGTCAGATGAGATTCAACCCAGGAAATGGAAAGTCGATATGACAGGCAGGGATGACAGAGATGCCTCTGGCTGGGCCTGCTGCCTGGAGGGCAGAGGGCTGGCAGGGTCGGGAGGATGAGGAAGGGGGTGCAGTTTGGGGGTGTGGAGAGACAGAAGAGCCGGCCTTGAGCACCTGACAAGTACCTGTGTGAATTTCTGGCCGGGACTGGCTATGGGGCCAACGTGGGCAGCCAGGGGCCCTGCAGACTGTGCTAACCCTGTGTCTCTCCAGGACCTTCTGTAGATCCAGGCCTCTGACTTCACGGCCATGAACAGCACATATTTGTCTATAAGCTGTTAAGGCAAGGGAATAAAAGCTGTCTTGACCTGTTCTACTAAAATGAAAAGGCAAGTGACATTTAAAACATTTTCTTACTCGTAATTATTGAAGATAGGCTATTTAAGGTCAGGGACAAGAAAAGTTTCCCATCAGTGGCCTCCTATATATTCTCTGTTTCTCGGACATCTAACTCATTCACATCAAGTACACAAATCTTTTCTTTTTTTCTTTTTTGGTTTTTTGAGACAGGGTCTCGCTTTGTAATTCAGGCTGGCCCTGAGCTCAGCCTCAAACTCACATCACAGCAATCCTCCTGCCTCTGCCTCCCGAGGGCTGGGATTATAGGCGTGAGCCACCACGCCTGGCACTGTGGTATGTGGTACTGGTTGCTGCTGGGGTGAGTCTCCACACCCAGTATTGTATGTGGCTACCTGGGGAATCAAACGCGGGCTTGCAAGACAGGAACTGGAACCACTGAGCTAAATCCCCAGCCCTCAAGTACACAAATCTTAAGTGAACAGCTCAGTGATATTTTTTTCCTTGAGTGAAGCACCTTGCTCACCTAGTCTTAATTTTCTCATCTGAATGAAAACACCAACAGCACCTCTCTTGCAGGGGGAGCTGTATTTTGTTGTTGTTATTGTGTTTTTTCAGAACTAGAATTTGAACCCAGGGCCTCTGCAATGAGCTACATCTCCAGCGTTATTTTTCATTTCATTTTAAGACAGGGTCTCACTGGGCCGGGGAGTTAGCTCAGTGGTTCCGGCGCCTGTCTTGCAAGCGCAGGGGCCCGGGTTCGATTCCCCGGTAACCACATAACAATACTGGGTGTGGAGACTCACCCCAGCAACAATCAGTACCACATACCACAGTGCCGGGCGTGGTGGCTCACACCTGTGGTCCCAGCACTCGGGAGGCAAAGGCAGGAGGATTGTGATGTGAGTTTGAGGCTGAGCTCAGGGCCAGCCTGAACCAAAAAAGCGAGACCCTGTCTCAAAAAACCTAAAAAAAAAAAAAAAAAAAAAGACAGGGTCTCACTAAGTCACTAAGTGCACAGACTGGAGATGAACTTGTGATCTTCCCACCTCAGCCCATCCTCCCAGAGACCTGGGATTACAGACTGCACCACCATGCCTGGCTTGTACTGTGTTTAGAGGAGTATATGATCTGAAAGACAATGCCCCAGGACAGTGATGGCCAACTTTTGAGACAAGCACCCAAAGTGCAACTCCAAACCTTATTTATCACCAAGTGCCAACACTCCAGTTAAACCTGAAGACTGGGGTTTTAATTTGGGAGAAACAATTCATATATTAGCATCTTTGTCCTAAAAGAAAAACAGCCGGAGTGGCCCAGGTTCACCAGCACTGCCTAAGGCAACAGTAAGCGCTCAGATATGGGTGATTAGCATGACTACCCTTTATTTTATTTCCTAAGCTTTCCTCCTAGCTCCACAAGTAAATTATTACCTTCTCAAACGTCTTTTCAGAGCGTGGAGGCTGAGTAAATCCTGTTTGATGGATTGAGGTGCTAGAATCTTCTTTTAATGTGAATAATGTCGTTCTTATCCAACTCAGGTCTTCTTTCAGTGAGATCACTTTCTTTAAAGTGAAACAGAAACAAGGATGTAAAACCCTCATATCACAGAGTTCTTTTGGAGACAAAAACATTCTCCTGAGGTTGTGCTAATCATGTAAGCACTGTGGGCTGAAATCTTAGGCTAAAGGAAATCCCAGCCGGACAATTGAGAGCCCAACTTGTGGATCTGGAATGGGTTTGGATTAGGGAAATTCACTCTCCAGTTTTCTGGGAAATGTGGCATTTGCTGGGGTCAGGGACAATCCTGCTAAGGAGACGCTTAGTCATTCTACTTGGAGACAAGTTCTACAACTTTCAATAGATTTGGGTCTGGCCTTATTGAACTTGTTTTCCTCTTCAGTTGAAAGGGAAAATAATCTGTTTCTCAGGTGTTTAGAAGGATCAGAGATACTATACTATTTAATAGTACTTAGCAGTATGGTTGACTCATAATAAATGATCAGGAAATGTTGACATCAGCATGAGTCCATGTAAGTAAAGGTTAAACACAGACTTAATTGAGTGTATGATGCTAGAAGTCAGACTAATGGTTACTCTCGTTGGAGGACTGGCTGGAAGAGAGTTCAGGGGAGCCTTCTGCAGGCCTGGAAATGTTCTATGAGCTTTTGGAGAAAAAAAATACTTTTAGAACCAAACATATTTAGGTATCAAAAGCATTTTCTTTAACTTTGTCAGTTATATAAATAAGGCAAAGAAAATAAGTGTATTTCCATGACGTTAAATAAAAATGCTCTAGAACCTTGGGCTGTTCCCTCCTTTATAGATAAATGCTCCACTCTACACAACAAAGACTTCTGGTTTCTATGATGTTCAAGAATACATAGTCCTTGGGCCAGGGATTTAGCTCAGTGGTTCCAGCACCTATCTCTCAAGCGCAAGGGCCAGGGTTTGATCCCTGGTAACCACATAACAATACTGGGCATGGCTTACGCCCAGCAGCAACCAGTACCACATACCACAGTGCTGGGTGTGGTGGCTCACATCTATAATCCTAGCACTTGGGAGGCAGAGGCAGGAGGATTGCTGTGATATGAGTTTGAGGCTGAGCTCAGGGCCAGCCTGAACTACAAAGTGAGACCCTGTCTCAAAAAAAAAAAACCCCAAAAAACAGAATACATAGTCCTTGGGCTGGGGATTTAGCTCAGTGATTCCGAGATCTGACTAGCAAGTGCAAGGTGCCAAGTTTGATTCCCCAATAACACATACCACAGTGCTGGGCATGGTGGTTCACACTTGTAATCCCAGCACTCGGGAGGCAGAGACAGGAGAATTGCTGTGTGTTTGAGGCTAACCTGGGCTATGTAGTGAGTTCAGGATCAGCCTGAACTACAAAGCAAGACACTGTCTCTCTCTTAAAAAACAAACAAACAAAAAAACATACATACACACACACACACACACACACACACACACACACACACACAGAGTCTTTGTTCCACTTTAGTGGGTACATCCAATACAAATGAGTGCTGACATCCACCAAAAGACAGTGGAAAGTGGTTTAAAATTGGTTTTAAAAATGGAGTTAGGGGGCCAGTGATATAGCTCAGTGGTTCCGGCGCCGTCTTGCAAGCGCAAGGGCCCGTGTTCGATCCCTGGTAACCACATAACAATACTGGGCATGGAGACTCACCCCAGCAGCAACCAGTACCACATACCACAGTGCCAGGTGTGGTGGCTCATGCCTGTAACCCCAGAACTTGGGAGACAGAGGCAGGAGGATTGCTGTGATGTGAGTTTGAGGCTGCGCTCAGGGCCAGCCTGAACCACAAAGCGAGACCATGTCTCAAAAAACCTTAAAAAAAAAGGGAGTTAGGCATGGTAATCTCAGTTAGAGAGGCTGAGGCAGGAGGATCACCAGGAGTTTGAGGCCAGCCAGCCTGGACTACATAGCATGACCCTGTCTCAAAAAAAAAAAAAAAATCCATTATAGGAGAATAAATAAATCATATTCATACAATGGGGTGGTAGTTGAAACTTAAAAAAAAAAACTACTATACTGCTTCATACAGTAACATGAATGAACCTCACCAAGATGAAAAAGGAGAAAATTACAGCATACACAGTGGGTAGCTATGCCATGACTTCAGAAATATGAAATTCTACCACAGAGAGAGCTAATCTGGGGTGATTAAAGTCAGAATAGTGGTTGCCTGGGAGGATTGGCTAGAAAGTAGCACACAGAGTCTTCTGGAGTTTTGGAAAATGTTCCGTCTCGAAGTCGGTGGTCATTACACAGGGGTACATGTATGCCAGCATCCATCAAGCTGTGTATTTAGGTGTGCACTTTACTGTATATAAACTGCTGCAACGCAAGGATGTGAGGACCTCCGAGCGTCTGCAGGGGGGCTGAGGCACTGGTGAAAGCTGATGCTTTTCCTGTTTCCAACCACCGCTCCCTGAGAGCTCTCCGGAACAGTCCCATGGTGGGAGCCTGAGGATGTCAGGCTTACTGTGGACAAAGGGCAGCCACTGTGCTCCTTAGGCAGTCGCCTGTCATGCTCCGCCAGTGGCACAGGGCCCAGAACCTTAATGCTGTGACCTTGCTATGGCGGGAGGACCATCAGCCAGGCTCCAGGGACCCCAGACACTCTGTACCTGGGCTGTCTTGTGCGCAGCACCGCTGTGGATCCAGCCTTCACTGAGACTTCAGAGAATTCAGACTGAGCCTGCGCCGCTGGATTTCTCCAGAGCCCGACATGCTGTGGTACTCAGTACACGCACACTTGCCAAACAAGCGCCTGAGTCCAGGGACCAAGCACTTTCCTAAGTTGTTTGGAGGCTACCTCAAAGCCAAGGTGTACAATTTCATTCCTGGGCCGTCCGGGTGCTTCTTCCTAACCAAAACTGGTGCTCCAGGTTGAGATCCTGGCATCTGGTTCTGCTAGAAAGGTGCTCCAGTTCTTTCTAGAAACAAGTTGTCCAGGATTATTCCAAGGTTGCAGCATCATGCTCTCCTAGCAAAGACCTAGTGCTTTCCCACAGGTGCGAGCAGCAGTTTCCAAGCTGGGTATTCCCTTAGATAGAGATCAGGGACAGCTGGGATATTTTTTTACTATCCAAGTTGGTAGCCACTGGCCACATGTACCTTTTAAGTCTAAATTAAAACTAAATAAGGGTGGGCCTGGGATTGAGCTCAGTGATCCTGGAGCTGAGCTGCCGGGCAAGTGCAAGGTCCTAAATTCAATCTCCGGTACTGCAAAAATAAATGAATGAATGATATTAAAAATTCAGAAGACACGCATGATGTGACAGAGACCCTTGCAAGGGCCTGTACCATGCTGATTGGACTTCTGTCTTCCAAAACTGTGAGCTAAATAAACCTATTTTAGTTTTTTAAAAAATCAAAATGTATTATTTGAGCTTGCCACGTTTGAAGCAGTCCATCTCTGGCTGCTGGCTACCATGTTGGACAGAATAGAACTGCATAGACATTCTGTCATCATAGGGCAGGGTGGACCAGAGATGATTCTCAGACCCTCTTGTAGCCAATAGGAAAGGGGAGGAAAGGATTTAGTGGGTAGGACTAGGACCCACAGCATTTAACCGGGGCCACTCTGCCCGTAAGATCACATTTCAAGTTCAAGTTCATTAGGGGTTTAAAAAAAAAGATTCTATTGCTTTTTAAATTTCTAAACATTTTTGAAAATATAGGAAGAATAAACTATTGAAAATAAGCCAATTTGAAAAACACATGTCCTTCCTATCCTCTAGCCCTGAAGCTACCTAGACCAGACTGAGGAGCCTACCAAGTGTTCTACATTTGTCCTTTTCTCCTAATTTATCATATTTATCCTTGGATCTTGTTCATATTGGTATATATAGATTTAGGAACTACATACAATTCCACATTTATTTAGCTGGTCCCTGTTAAGGACATTTAGGTCATTTCTAGTCCCTGCCCCTATAAACCATGTTTTGATGGGCAGATATCCTTATATTTAATTTTCTGTGCAGGTATTAAAGCATTTTATGTAAAACCACTAGTGGGCAAATTGGTAGGTCAAAAGCCAAGTGCATTTTTTTTAGTATTACTGCTGAATTGCTGCCCTAATGAGGCTGTAATAAGGGGATCTTTCCCCTGTACCCTCAGCTGGTGCCGCTGTGGTCAGGGTCAAAGGCATCCTGCAGGGGAACAGCGATTTCCCTTGGGAGGGGCTTTCATGGCTCCCACAACCCTGAGGCCCTTTCTATCCATTTAGCCTCTCTTTCTGTCCTCCTTCCGGCCTCCAACGGTAATTAGCACCAAATTAAGCATTCACCAGACCCCCAAATACTGATCTGAATCTTACTTCAGTGTCTCCTGGATTCTTTACAACAACCCTCCTAAGGTTCCTATTAGGCACTGTTGTTACTCCTGTTGTACAGACAAAACACCTGAGATTTAGAAACCAACTCATTCATGGTCAGCCAGCCTTGGCCTCAGAGCTGGCCTCAGCCCCAGGTCAGCCTCACCCTGAGACCCGTGCTGGTTACAACAGGCTTCCGCACACACTGGCTTCCTTGGCCTCCTCCCCACAGACAGGCTACCTCCCCTCGCACCCTCCCCCTTGGGTGCCCATGAGCCTGCTATTCCTGCTCACTCCGTCCTTGCTAGGCTCAGGACAGACACCTACCCAGCCACTTCCTCTTTCGCCGCTGAGTTGCTCTGCTCTTGGCCTAGGCAGCCTTACCTGAAGCTGTGCGTCTGCCCGTCCTCCTCCAGGTGCCCACCTTGGCCTGCGGGGCTGGCAGAGCAGGGAGGGAGATGCGGTGGCTCCTGTCACCTGACTGTACTCAGCCAATTCACGAAGACAAGATGTCAAGTTAATGAGCCTGTGGGCCTCTAATTAGCTGTCAATTACCTCAAATTAATCAACTCCTCGCCTAATTAAGCATTATCGGCAGGTGGGCACAAAGCAGACCATTGTGCAGGAGCCATGAGAAAAGCGGGGCTGGCAAACTTGGTTAGGATCAGCGCTGTGCATTGCACTCGCCTCCCCGTGGTGTAGCTCCTGGCCTGGCCGAGAGGCAGTGGGCCTCTGCCCACTGCTGCCCTATACCCCAGGTCCCAGGGCCTCCTGCTGAATGCACATTATGAGGCAGGCCGGACTGCATTGGGGAAGTAGGCCGGTGGAACTGAAGGCCATGGAGGACAGCAAGCTTCAAGTTGGGGTGACGAGGTCCAGCACTGGTTCAGACCGGGGTGGGTGCTGTGCTCCAAGTGGGCGTCGAGGGGGCCCGGCTGTGGTGGGAGTTGGAGCTGGTGCTGGTAGGGAGAGATGGGCTTCGGGCCTGGCCCAGCCACTGACCCCAGGAAGTGATTACCTCCTCTGAGCCACAGTTCTCATATTAGAAAGAAAGAAAGAAAAGAAAGAAAGAAGAAAGAAAGAAAGAAAGAAAGAAAGAAAGAGAAAGAAAGAAAGGAAGGAAGGAAGGAAGGAAGGAAGAAAGAAGAAAGAAAATTAGGATAAGTGTTAAGATCATCTTGGGTCTTTGGGTAAGACTGTGCGTGTGGAGCACCTGCCACAGAAAAGCGTTCACAGGGCCGGGGAGTTAGCTCAGTGGTTCCGGTGCCTGTCTTGCAAGCACAAGGGCTCGGGTTCGATCCCCGGTAACCACATACAATACTGGGAGTGGAGACTCACGCCCAGCAGCAATCAGTACCACATACCACAGTGCCAGGTATGGTGGCTCACGCCTGTAATCCCAGCACTCGGGAGGCAGAGGCAGGAGGATTGCTGTGATGTGAGTTTGAGGCTGAGCTCAGGGCCAGCCTGAACTACAAAGTGAGACCCTGGCTCAAAAAACCTAAAAAAAAATGTGAGTGGGCTGCGTGGGTCGGGCCACATGCTGGTGTCCTGCTGCCATCTCCTCCTCTGCACCTTTGAGTCTCCAGGGCTCAGTCCTGTCCACTCACAGATCCTAGGGTGCCACATGGAGCTTGCGAGATGAGGTGACCGAAGGGCCTAACTGGGCCTAACCGGAAATCAGGAAGGGGAGGGTGAATGGGGCCCTTCTTCCCTGGTGCGGCCCGCATGGCCCTGACCATGGTCCTGAGAGCCAAATGGGCTTCGCACTCTTGGCAGAGCTGGGAGAGGGGCTAGGGGCCAAGAGACAGGCTGACGGGATGCTCTCCTGCCAGTTCTGTCCCTTCACTGACCCCAGACACCCTTCTCATTTGCTCCCTTACTTCAGTGGTGGCATAGGACACTTCCTACCCACTGGGGCAATGTAGCCCTTAGTCTCACCCCTATGGAAGCTTGGTGACATCTCCCTCTTCCCCAGGAAGAAAATGCTTAATGTTCAGCAGACATTTACCATGTGCTAGACAGGGGAGATGGCTGGGCAAACACAGATCACAAAGCATACTCAGCACATACGGAAGTTAGCACTTTGTGAGGGCTACTCTGGGCAGGGAGGAGTGGCAAGAGATCCATGATGTGTACTGTTACGTTAGTGAACTATTCTTGTTTGTTTGTTCCTGCAGATCCTGAGCTCAGCCTCCAACTCACATCACAGCAATCCTCCTGCCTCTGCCTCCCGAGTGCTGGGATTACAGGCGTGAGCCACCACCCCAGCATTGTGGTATGTGGTACTGGTTGCTGCTGGGTGTGAGTCTCCACTCCCAATATTGTATGTGGCTACCTGGGGGATCAAACCCGGGCTTGCAAGACAGGAACTGGAACCACTGAGCTAAATCCCCGGCCCTAGTGAACTATTTTTTAACAAGATGGCTAATACATATATGCAGTTTTAGAGACTAACATAGCACAAAAAGGGTATAGAGTGAAATGTGAGCTTCCCTCGTAGCCCTGACCTCCAGCTATCTGATTTACACAAGCAACCAGTAACCAGCAGTGGACCTAAAATACACTATTGAAAAACTAACGCTGTGGTGGAGACTGTTCCCATCAGAACATGAGGTTGGAGGAGTACAGTATCCCACTTCCTGGATGGGTCCATTTTGTGCTTGTAAAGTCTATCAAGTCATCCAGCCCCAATTTTTCAGTTGACCTCGAGGAAATGGAAACTAGTTTAAAACAGGGTGACCCCGGGGCTGGGGAGTTAGCTCAGTGGTTCCAGCGCCTGTCTCGCAGGCGCAAGGACCCGGGTTCGATTCCCCGGTAACCACATAACAATACTGGGTGTGGAGACCCACGCCCAGCAGCAACCAGTACCACATACCACAGTGCTGGGCGTGGTGGCTCACGCCTATAATCCCAGCACTCGGGAGGCAGAGGCAGGAGGATTGTGATGTGAGTTTGAGGCTGAGCTCAGGGCCAGCCTGAACCACAAAGCGAGACCCTGTCTCAAAAAAAAAAAAACCAAAAAAAACGGGGTGACCTGTCTGTGGTCCTGGGATCGTCCAGGTATCTGCCAGGCTTGGAGTTGACTGGCACCCACCATCCATACCGGTCACCCTCTGCCTGCCTCTCTGGGCTCCGCCGCTTGTGTGGTAGATGAGATGTCCCAAGCGTGAGAGAGATTTTCTTCTTAACATTTAGTCTCTGTACAAGCTAAAGGAAATTTGTTCTTTTCACGAATGTCAGGCATTTGTTAAGAAGGAAAGCCTTTTAAGACACTGAAACCCCTTCTTCCCAGGCAGGGGCGGGGGTTTGCACACCCGGGGACCTACAGCCCTGCCCCTCAGTCTCAGAGCAACTGGAGGGGCCGAGCCCGCGCGATGCCCGATGTCACCACTAGAGGGAGCCACGAGCGGCCCGGAGGCTCCGGATGACGTCGCCCCAGGCTGCCGGCCCAGCCTCACAGGGGCTGAACTCTGCTCATTCCTCCTACGTGAAAACCTTCCATGCCTTCAGTTTTCGAGTTTGGATCCAAAAGGCTGATTTACCCAGAGTCACACAGCTCGTGCCCGGCAAAGCCAGGAGCCCAGGGGACCTGGTTCAGATGGCCCATCCTCCAGGGCTAGTCTGTCAGGAGCTCAAGCATCCTCACTGTAGCTTTCTACCCAGGGGGAAACTGAGGCACAAGGGGATGTGAGGGCATGCTGTGTGTGTGGGTGGCCTGGTCTGTCAGGACCAGCAGAAGGCTGAGTGTAGGCCAGTCCCGTGACAGATGACCACAGTAGGAAAGCCCGCGGGGGCCAGAGGGTGCCAGCCTGGCCATGCGGGAGGGGGCTGTCGGCTCTCTCCCACCGATGGGTGACAGCTGCAGCCCTGGCTGGAGGACAGAGGCCCCACACGATAATAACTTTCACTCAGCGCCCCAGGGCTAATCCCATTACTCTCTGGGGACCCTCTGGGACCACCTCCCTGGCCCTCCTTAATCCCCTCCTCCCTCTGGGAATAGGCCAAAGTCCTCTCACCAGCCCCTGCCAGGCGTGTGCAATCTCTGGAGACCACCTGTGCCCTATTCCTGAAGGGCCTCCACCTGCCTCTCTGCCAGCTCTTTCCCTGCCTGCCAGTCCCAAATCTTCCCAAAGGTTTGACAAGCCTCCTCCTGTCCTTCCCAGCAGCCCCTGAGGCTTCTGTTACAGTATCTGTAGTGGGGCCTGTAAGAGAGAGCTCTGGTCCGAAGCGTGTCCCTCAGTGTGGTGGTGTCAACACTGCCGCTCCACGCGGTTTGTCTGACTCTCCAAAGAGATACTGGCATCGTCTTGGTCCGGTGCCTCCTGCAGAGGCACCAAGTAGACCAATAGCCATCCTCGGATATGAAAAGGAAGGGTCAGGCCCGAGGGTGGACGAGGAGGGGCAGATTGGGACTCAGTGTGCCCCATCCTGTCCTTGTAATGCTGACCCTACCTTGTGCTAGTGTTGGGCTCTTCTGCACCGGGGACTGAGGCTTCACGTCCCTGCCAGGTAGGTCCTGGCCTTATCTCATTTTGCAGATGTGGGAAAAGATAGCTGTGCGGTGGGGCAGTCGGAATCGAACTCAGCTCTGACTCCAGGATTCCCTGGGGCTGGATATTCTACTGCCTCTCAGGATCTTCTGAAAAGAGGTACAAATCTCCCCAGAGCTGTCCCTCTAAAAAACTGCAACTCCATTTGCCAGAAGTGTTTATGGTGAGGCAGAGGGGCCACCAGTCAAGACCCCTGCAGGTCCCATGTGAGTCCCCAAAGCCGCAGTGTGCCCAGTCTGGACACAGCCACTATCCCCTCCTCAGTCTGGTACAAGGGGCCCCTTTGGCCCTGGGCTTCCCTCCCCCCAACCTTCTGCTGTTCCTCATTTACATAAATTATCTCTCCCCAATTATCCATCCAGCTGTCCCAATGGTGATCTGTGAATGAATTAAAAACGGAATATAATTTAATAATGGCTGATTAGAAGGAGATTAGTTGTTATATAAAAAGGAAAAGCCAAGAGCCAGCTAGTTGCCCTTAATCTGAGCCAATACCATCGTTATTCAGGAAAAGCTACCCTGGCCACCATCAGGCAAGACAGACGTGGGGGACAGGGGAGGGAGAGAGCCCAGGTGGGGCCAGACCACCCCGGAGAGGAGAGGAGAGAGGACGGAGGAGAGAGGAGACAGGAGAGGAGAGGGGAAGGGAGGCGGGGGGAGCGAAGAGGAGAAGAGGGCACTGGAGCCCCTTCCAGTGAGCCCGAGGGGTCCGAAGCTCCTGCCACGGGGCTTCTCTGACTAAGCAGCCCCTGCCTGAGCCCTGCCCATCATAGGACCTAGGGTCTCTGGGACCGGGGCTCCCAGCACACACAGGAGTTAGGGCCACAGACCTGCCTGCTGGGTTGGGTGGCCCATGGGTGAGGGACTGGTCCAGACAGAGGGACACCTGGGCCCCTTTGGCCTCTGCTCAGGGACTGGACCCAGTGGGGGGTGACGTGTCTCTGAGTCCCACTTGGACTGCAGGCTCAGTCAAGTGCTGCTTCTCCTCCTCCCCCTCCTCCTCCTCCTCGTCCATGGAGTTGCCCTGACCTCTCTGTCTTCCCAGTGCTCCCACAATGCTGTGCTTTCTGCAGTGCTCCCACAATGCTGTGCTTTCTGCAGTGCTCCCACAATGCTGTGCTTTCTCCAGTGCTCATGGCGTAGCTGCCTGTGAAGTTTTCGGGGCCCATGGGAGCTCCCTGAGCCATGGGAGGCTTTTCTTCTCTGCTTCACCAGGCTAAGAGCTTCACTGAACAAATAAAGATGCTCCTTCCAAATGCCTTCTATGGGGTTGGGGATATAGCTCAGTGGCACCATGCAGGCCTTGCAAGTGCAACATCTTGAGTTTGATCCTAGAACTAGAAAAAATTTAAAAATAAATAATAAATAATAAAAGTAAAACTCTTTAAAAAATAATAAGGCCAGTACAAAAAAAAAAAAAAAGTTAAAAGGCCAGGTGCAGTGGTGCATGCCTATAGTCCCAGGATTTGAGAGGATTGACATGTTTTCAAGGTCAACCTGGGCTATACCGTGAGTTTAAAGCCCAAACTACATAGCAAGTCTGTCTCAAAAAGAAAAAGACCAGTCATTTTTTTTTTTTTTTTAGGTTTTTTGAGACAGGGTCTCGCTTTGTGGTTCAGGCTGGCCCTGAGCTCAGCCTCAAACTCACATCACAATCCTCCTGCCTCTGCCTCCCGAGTGCTGGGATTACAGGCGTGAGCCACCACGCCCGGCACTGTGGTATGTGGTACTGGTTGCTGCTGGGTGTGGGTCTCCACACCCAG
>PVIR01010039.1:0-51229 GCA_004026965.1 Petromus typicus
CTTTGTGGTTCAGGCTGGCCCTGAGCTCAGCCTCAAACTCACATCACAATCCTCCTGCCTCTGCCTCCCGAGTGCTGGGATTACAGGCATGAGCCACCACGCCCGGCACTGTGGTATGTGGTACTGGTTGCTGCTGGGTGTGGGTTTCCACACCCAGTATTGTTATGTGGTTACCGGGGAATCGAACCCAGGTCCTTGCGCTTGCAAGACAGGCGCCGGAACCACTGAGCTAACTCCCCGGCCCATAAATTTCATTTTCTTATTTATTGCTCACATATATAAATGCCACTGAACTTCATTCACCAATTTTATACTGATATTTTCTTAAATTCACTTATTAATTCTAGTAGTTTTTGTAAATTGCATTGTTTCATAAAATATCAGATTTGGATTATATGTTTTTATGAGTATAAGATAGTCATATTTTTTTCCTTTCAAATTTGGATATATTTTTCTTGTCATATTTCATGTCTAGAACCTTCAGTACAATGCTGAATAAAATTGGTAAGGGTAGACTCCCTGGTTTTCTTCCTGATTTTAGAGGAATAATACTGTCACACCATTAAAAATATGACATTAGCTCTAGATTCATAGTGGCTGCTCTTTATCAAATTGAGGAAGTTTTCTTTTATTCCTTCTGATTCTGGGGCAAAAAGTCTTTATTTTAATTGTTAGTGCAATCCTCTGTAACTACAAACTCAGGCCAGCTCAGAGTGGCCTAAAATGTCGCACTGTTTAGCCTTTACCTTACAGTTCAGGTTGCCCCTAGTGACAATGTTCAGTGATGCATGTGCACAACCTGGAAATTCAAGGCAATCTTCCCCATTTGGGGCAATCTCTATACCAATGATAGAAAAGATACACTCCTTCCTCTGCCTCTCCCAGAAAAAACAGTTGGAAGACACACATGTTCCAATCCCACTTGATAGCTCCAGCCTAAGAGAAAGGGGAACAATCACTGGTGCTTAGTACCAAACAGAGATAAGGTTTAATAACCATCTGGCCTTTTATTCTTGGTCTAGTCTTACTTTCCCTTTCTCCTTATTCTCATGAGTTTTATTTCTAACAAAATGCTAGCGGAAGCTTTGCCCTCTGGGGAACTCAAGCTTAAGAAAGGTATGCAGATGAGAAAGGCAGACCCATTCTATTTATTTTTCCAGCATGAGAGAAGCAACTATTGAAGGATGGATCAAATTCATTGTGGGCAAAGCCAAAATAATCACAAATAAATAGAGCTCCCTGGGCTGTCCACGCTCTGAAACCTGTGCTTCTTCTGGATTCTGATTTTGTGAAACAGTGTATTTTCTTATTGTTCAAGTCACTAACATAGTTGGATTTTCTGGAAATTGCAATCGAAAGTATAGTACTTATACTTTGTTTAGTAATTTAATTAGTGTATATGTTTCCTTTCATTACATTTCTTAAATTCAAATCTTTATTAGTACATCATATACACACATCATGATCGCATTCAACATTGAGAATTTGCACCAGTATATGACACAACTTAATTCCCATTTTTTCCATTCCCCTACCCACCCTAAAACCCCCGGCCTTATATACATAAACTTTGTTCCATTACTTTTATATTTTAAAAATCACTTCCTGTTGCAAGATTACATGAATATCTACTGATTTTTCCCTTGGCTTTAGTATTTTAAATCAAATACTTGATCCATGTGAAATTGTTTCGTGTGCATGGTATTGAGGTAAAGCTCTAACTTCATCTTCATTCTTAATAATTATATACTTTTGTCAATATAAACTTTTGCCACCTTTCATTTCTTTCTCTCTTAATTTTTATATAATTATTAAAATATTAGGGTTAACTTTTTATAGAATTCCTTCTACTTTATGAAGTTGTATAGACTCATAATACGTTACAGAGCAAGAATATGTCAACTACACCTATCACCAAGACATGGCATTAGTGGTCATTTGTGGCCATTTTACTTCATTTACTGCTTGCATTTGCAAATTTTTAATAAATGAGTTATTTTAGTCACATTTACCTGTGTGATAGTATGAATATAGTTACAATGACCATAGAAACAAAAGTAAAGATCGTCTTGAGGAGAGTTAAAAAATAGAGTATTGGAGACAACTGGACTCAAAAAAGGGTTAATCTTACACACATATGGACTGAATAATTCCACACCGGAAATGATTGATAGACCAAAGCTATTTGCATAAGATAGGAAGGTGTTGGACTCCTCTGAGATAAACAATAGATCACACTACCACACAAAGCTAATGGAGAAGTATTCTGACTATTGGTTAAAGTAGTATCATCAGTATCAGAGATCATTTCTTAAATGTTCTGAAAGGATAGCATTTGAGAAGATAAAAGGTGCATGGACAAAAGTAGTCTGTGGATCCTTCCCAGTTAAAAACTCACTGAAATACATAAACCGAAATGAGGAATGAAGTTAAAAGAGAGGTTATTTCCACTATAAGCCATCTTCAGATATCATCCAGAGAGCTTCGCGGAAAGAATTGCCTAACATGAGAGGCTCTGCCAGCCTCCATGAGCCTGACATGGTTTCCAAAACACAAGCCATTGCATGAGGGTCAACAAGGAGCTGACAGGTGTGTCTGGAGTGCGAACAGGGACAAACCACCTCAGTCTTAATTCAGCGGGGATGCATGGCGGAAACCTGCCTAAGTACTACCCTCCCAGTCACTCTGGGCTCATGAACAGATGGACCCGGAGCTACATTTCCAAATCTGACTATTCGTAATTCTAATCTACACCAGTCTCTGTTTTTGGCCATTTATACTGTTCTAAGTCACCAATCTGTCAAGTCTAGCACCAACACCTTACTGTTATAATTATTCCCTCATGATTTTTATTTAAAAAAACATTTCTTGGCAATCTATAGCCTTTATTCTTCCAGATAAATACTAGAATCATTTTAGATTGAATTAACCTATAAAGGACAATGGGAAGACTGTTGTATTTATAACATGTATTTTTCGGTACACAGGCGCAGCATATTTCTTATGTATTCTGTTATATTTTCTCCTTATTATTCAACTTTTGTGACTTTCCTTGTGTGATGGTAGCATGCTTTAAACTCAAATATTTTATCTATCCTTTTAGTTAGTGCTTTTGTATTCTAAGTTCATTTATTTTCCTTTAAAAAGGGAATTTGGCTTTTATAATTTCTATTTGCTTTCTTGGGCAGGAAAGCTTCTGATTTCTGTGTCTTTTATAATTATACAATACTTGTATTAGCTTTAGTAGTTTTAAAAGCAATTTTCTTACTAAATATTTTCCATATTTTATATGCCCTGGTATAACATAAGAATTATTTATATTTTGAAAGTTTGAGATAACTCTTTGCCAGGCCAGCTAGCATTTGGAGGAATTTCTTTCAAGTTTTTAAAATTTAAATCAATATTGAACAGTATATTTTTCCACAAAAAACTACTCATCTCTTTGAATTTATCATCATAAGTTTTAATTTTATGTTGGGCTACCTTAAATATATCTATTTTTTATATCATCTTTTTAATTTCTTAAGCTATCATATTTTTGTGGTCAGGTTCCCCAGGGGTCATTTAATTAATTGTGATTTTCTTTTTTTTTTCTAATGAATCAGGCATTATTTTAAAAAGTCTATCTAATTTTCCTATTTCATAAAGCATTAATTTTTATTTTATATATTCTCTTACTCCCTTCATTTTTAGGTTAGTGTGTCAATTCTCTAAAGCTTATTGGGTTAGCTACTTGATTTATTACTTTCATGTCTTACTGCTTAATTAAAAATATATAAAATTGTGTCAACTTGCCAATGATTTCTTTTAATACAAACTATGCATTCTGATAAAAACTAATTTCAGTTTAGAAAATTTATAACTAGTTTGTAATTATATTTTTCATTTTCTTTTAAACCCAAAGGTTTTAAGGAAATTGCATAGATTGACAAGGTAAACTCCTATTTAATATATATAAATGAAATGTCATTAATTGCTACAATTTAAAAATCTCAGTCTATTTAATACATTAAAAGTCATGTCAATATATTAAAGTACACTGCTGGTTAGCAGATTTCTTTGTATATTTCTTATGAGTTTTAAGCATATTTTGTAATTAATTGGTATATAAATCTCTGTTTCAGAAGGTATATATTATTAATTAAAATGACATTTTTTCTTATTTTGTAAAATTTTTGGTTTACTTTTATCTGAAATTAATATTGCTGTTTGCTCTTTTCCTATGTTGGAATTTCTTGATACTGTTCTGTACATATCTTGGAATTTATAAACTGAGTCTCATTAAAGAGGGTTTGAGAGAATTGACATCCACTCTGGCCATCTTTTGCTTGGCTCTCTTTGAGGTAGTGGAAAAGACCACACAGTGATTCCCTGAGTCACACCTTTCCCTGAGAAGCCACAGTGCCTGGTTCACCTACACCCTCTTTCTTAGACTTCGTATCTCTCCCATTCTGAACAGAGGTAGCAGGACCAGGAAATCACACCTAATGTGGAGACACCATGACATGGTTGGACCCAAGAACTAAATAGGCCAATTTACAGGAGTAATGACTGAGCCACTCTGTTGCCTTCTCATCTTACAGACTATAGCAAGACAACAGAGTCAGGAGACATGGGAGAGGTTTAGATCCCAGAGGCCCCACAGACTGAGCACACGAGCGGCAGTGTGTGGACTGGTAAGGCATCTGATAAGGCAGTGGACTGGTGGCATCTAGGGTGTTAGACTGAGAGGGGCCCACAGCGGTGAGCTGGTGATGAGCAAATGTCCCCTGAGGCTGGAGCAGGCCACAGCCCCATGGGTGGCTCCTCAGCATCCCAAGCCCCTCTCTGGTCTGCCGGGCGGGTATCCTGTGCACCCCCACCTCCTCAAGTCCCTTCTCACTCTAGAGAACCCACTGTGTCACATTTCTTCCCATTCTCTTTATACTTCTATACGTTTAGTGTTTTGCTACATGAAGTATGTGTTTGATTTTATATGCCCCAGGGACTTGAAAAGATTATATACTGTTTTCAATTCCATTAGTGAATATTCTTCAGTTTTTCATAAAACATAATTTTAGTGAGTTCTAGTTGATTTACTCCCAGCTCAAGTTGATATTTCTTTAAGTATTAAATCAAGGATGGAATGAGTCCTAAGTGTGTCAAGGTAGGGATTCAGCACAGTTTTACTGGCTTTCTTTAACAGTATATTTTTTCCCATTAGAATATAGACGGTGGAATGGGAGGTCATAGCTCAGTGGTAGAGAGCTTGCCTCATATCTACAGAGCCTCAGCTTCAGCACTGAAAATAAAAAGCAATAAAACATATACTGCAAGTTTTTAGTTAAGAGCTACTATTCTTTGTATAAAACATAGTCTAAATCAAAGTTTTTATTATTTTGAAGCAAATGTCTATTCAAAAAGTACTCAGTTTTTCATGTTTTGGTGAATTATTTCAATGCTTAGTTTTCAATCTTTTATGCTTCCAGTTATTATTATCATCATTATCATTATTATTACTACTACTAGTAGTATCTGCAGTATTGGGGATTGAACTCAGGCCCTTGTGCTTGCAAGGTAGGGGCTGTGCCACTGAGCTAAATCCTTGTCCCTTCACTTTTTATTATTACAACTAATCAGTATCTACAATCATTCCTAGGTAAATAAAAATTGTAAGCATAGTGGAATAATGACCTACTTAATCCCCATAATGACTCCATGATATCAGTGATAGTATTATTCCCATTTTATAGGTAAACAAACAGGCAGAAAAAAAATAATGAACCCCTATTTACATTGCTAGTTTGCAGCAGGGCTAGAATTTGAAACCCATGGCGGGGCACTATCTTCATGTTTGCAGTGACAAATCTGTTAGGCTGCCACTCACTTATAGTCATTTATTCTTAATTATTCTTTCTATACGTTTTATCAGTTTCCCCTTAAAATAATAGTTCAGTGGTATATATACTAAGCTTTTTTATGCCCAAGAATTATTTTTAATCCCATTCTTTCTGGAACTTGAATAAACTGCAGGACCTGCAGAATATTTTTAAACCAAAAATAATTATATTACCTTAGATGA
Organism: Petromus typicus; assembly: GCA_004026965.1. Classification (NCBI taxonomy): domain Eukaryota; kingdom Metazoa; phylum Chordata; class Mammalia; order Rodentia; family Petromuridae; genus Petromus; species Petromus typicus. The sequence continues at coordinate 6,062 of PVIR01010039.1, forward strand.
TAAATAGGAATGATGTCAGTTTGGATGATGGTCAGATTTAAAAAGCCATTACTAAAAGGATGGAAAAAGCATTACCTACAAAGTTATTTGTATGGAGATGCCTGTTTTGTTTATTTTTAAAAACAGTGCTTTGGGGGCTGCAAGGATCAGAAGGTGACATCCAAAGGGCAGCTTTCCTGCATGCAAGGTGACGGGACTGGTCTTCATGAGGGGGGAAGAGAGGAGAAAGGTGAACACACTGAGCAGAGAAAGGAAAGCAAGGCCCAAAGATGGCATCAGCTCCCACTAATCCCCCACCATCGCCCCGTAGGGCCTTTTCCAAGGCTCTGACTCCTGGAGGTAAAAGGTTTTATACTAGTGTAGCATGTGACTGTGTGGCAATTGCAGAGATAGCATGCACTGCCTGGGCTACTTCAGGGAGGACAGACAGTGTCTGCGAAGCCGAGGAAGCATGGAGGATAAACGGGAAGTGAGCGCCCTGAGAACTTTCAGAATCCCCTTTGGGAAAGCTTCATTCCAGCCCAGGCAAGAGACTTGAAGGTCCAGAATTACTTACCTAGATCGATCAGAAGAAGAGGCGCCAGGGAACAGATCCGGCCATCATCGACTTCATAAATTTCTCTAAAGATACACTTGTTGTGGCAGGTATTCCAATGATTGGTTTTCTTGGAAAAATGATTAGCCCCTTACATGGACCTGGTCTGATACTGTTTTCAGCTCAAAAACATTTTCCTTAATTACTACTATCTTGGGAGCACAGGCCATGGAATCAAATGGCCATGGTAGGCAGTAAGCTCTCACCTGAGTCAGCTGCAGACTGTTGCACAAATAGCTTTGCCTGTCCGTGCCTCTCCTCCCTGTAAACCAGAGGTAAACATTGCACTCACCTGCACCGTTCTGCATCAGCAATGATGTGCTGCTGGTGTAGACAATTGAGCACATAGCTCCCTGAAGTTTGGATTTGATAAAAGTGAATTGTTGTTTTGGTTGAATATTTGAGTATTGAATCTATTCCAATTGTTTTCACTCCTTTCTCAAGCATGCCTATAACCCTTTCATTATTTCTTTACTGAGAGACACTTATGTGACTCCCTTTGTCATCGTTGTCTTTTCTCTTGCTACACATCGTGGTACAGCTCCTTAGGTGTGTCCTCTATCTCTGGTTTGCCTATCTATTACATCTTTCCTGATCTTCGGTGCCCCTAATGTGTGCTTTACCTCTGCTTCTGGGGTTCTAGCAGTTGTTTGATCTTTTCTGCTCTCATTCCATTCCTCATGCTTCTACCTCATTTTTTCCCTTCTAATATGACCGTCGGCACGGTCTTACAGAGATTAGATCCTGTTGCATCTTATTAAGATTGTAAAATTACTTTCATTTTCTTCTAGTTTTCATATTAAATGTTTTTCACAGCTGTTCACTTTATTCTATTTTTACACACAATTTTGCTTTAGTGCTTTGTGTTTATGGATCTCAATAATTGAGTTGCTTCTTCCTCCTGAAAGAGCTAAAGCGGAGTCCAATTCTCTTGTTTGCCCAGAGGCAGCCTATGCTGTCTGCCTGGAGATCTTCTCTCTGCCCTCTAGAGTGTGGGTCAAATCTCTATCTTAGATTTGAACACTGGGCTGCCACATGCAGAGTTGAAGAACCTTTTTATTTTACATGCTTCCTCATCTTCTGTAACAGGCTTCATAGTATGAATGAATGAAATGCACAAAACCCTAGCTGATAGATTGGTAACTGTTCATATTCTGCCTTTATCTACAAATATGTTAGTTAGGTCACTTTTTCATTTATTCACTTATGCAGACAGGCATTTACTAACTATGAATTGCTTGTGTACTCCACACTAAATACTGAGGATAAAATACTAATAAGATATACTTGAGCTCATCAGCCCTTAAAAAGTGCACACAAATGGTCCCACAAGTCTGTAACTGGGAGTTTGTGAGTACAGTGTGGAGGAAGAGTAATGGGGTGGATAATGTATTCCAGAAGAGAAACAAATCCAATCTTGGGAGCAATCAAGGAAGACTTCTCTAGCACTGACATTTAAGCTGATAATTGACGGGTGAATGAGAAATGTTTAAAGAATGGCAGGAAGATCACTCCAAATGGTGGGAACAGTGCAAATGCAGTGAAGGTTGGTCAAGACGGAAACCTGTCACTGGAGCACAAAGTGCAAGAGGGAGTGTGGAATGCAGTGCTGTCCAGAAGGAGCCCAAGGTCAGCTCAGGTCGCCCCCCCACCCCAGGTCTTACAGAGGACACTGATCTTTATCCTGAAAGTAATGGAATGCCATTGCTATACTTCAGCAGTGTGGTGACATGCTAGAATTGGTCTTTAAAAGACCTTTTTGATTTGAGAGTAAAAAGTTGAACTAGAGTCAACCACGACACCACAGTATCAGGTACGGAAAAGCCTGGGTTAGACAGGACAATGCCATCTACCAGGGTAGTTAAGGTAGGATGATAGGAAGTGGGAAATTTCCAAAGATGTATGGAAAACAAAATGACAGAATTTAGTAGAAGGCAAAAGGGAAACCAAGAAGGCCCCTGATGTCCACTTGGCTGATGAAAGTTGGCTGAATGGTAGTGTTTTTGTTTGTTTATTTGTTCATTTGTGTTGTTTTCTTATTTAGATAAATCTAAAGAAAATAAATAGGGAAAGAAAACCTTGAGATTATTTACAGCAGTATCACAAGAAACAATGTCAAAAGACATTGCTAAACTAGAAATTTCAAACTCAAAATAAAGTTTTGGCTTAATTTGTGAGACCTCGAAACCTTTCACAAATAGACCCATGCTCTGGATGTCCATGGTATTTCCAAAGAAGAAAAATTAAGGTGTACAAAGAACTGGATCAGGACTGAGCTTTATGGCTCTAATGTATTGGGTGGGGAAGAGAATGAGCCAGCAGGTCGGAGCAGGTGAGAAAAGTCAAAAATATAGAGAGGAAATCAGGAAATCTGGATATGAACATAGCTGCAGTAATAGAGGGTTTCTAGAAAGAGCAACTGTAAATTATGCCAAATAAGAAACTCACCTTTGAGCTTCCTTTGCTGTTTTGCTAGCCAGAATTCTAAAAATGTTGCCATAATAGGAATTCCATCTGTGAGTAGCTATACCAATCAAGGAAAGCATAGTTAGGAAAAGGAGTAAGTGAAGAAGAAAATCTCTGGCTGGGTGATCAGTACCTACTTTGGAAGTTTCCTGTGCAGTATAAATATTATTGTTCTCAAACAGAGAACTAGGGAATAGCAGTGGGGATAGAAGGATTGTATGAACTCTGGGATTCGACTGCCTGGGTTCAAATCTCAGTTCTGTTGCCTCTTCCCTAAAGAAACCTGAACATATTTTTTTTTGCATGTAGATTCATCATCTATAAAATAGGAACAAAATGTATTACTTTATCACATATTACTGTTGTGAGAATTTCATGAATCATCTCTTCCAAAGTATCCTTGACAATGGCTGGTGCTGTGCAGCAATACTGAGCAATATCTATGAATGTTACTTCAAGGGGATCAGCCCCTTCTCTTGTTAGGGGCAAGCAGAAGTGGCCATCCAGTGTGGACATCAGCCCAGCCTCCCTGGCAGTCTGCTCATTACAACCATTTCAGCAGGTTCTGAAGAGACATGACCTATTCTGTTTCTTCACCTGAATTTTATAAGGAAGAAACAATGCTATTCACTAGAGACTATAATATGTTGTAGTTTTACAGTTTTGTTTATTTGACCAGATACTTGTGGACAAAATTAGTCCCTCATAAAAGACAGAGCTACCTGTCATATGGACTGCCAATTAGGGGCTCAGCAAGTAGTAAGACCCTGATGTTTTACTCCTATAAACAAAGAGTGTGACCCTTTTGAAAGCAAGCTGTCAGCAACTTTTGCAGCAGGTTCCTCAAGAATGCTGACCTTGCAGCCCAATCATAAGTCAGCACCACAGAAAATTCCACAGTGTTGTGACCTATCACCATTAACAGCTTGTGGCTTGACGTGTGGAACCCATCTTATTCCTTCTGGCCTGTCACCTGAGAAAACAGCTTATTCAAGAACCTAAGCTTGTGGCCCAGTTTTCTATGTAACATAATCCATTCATAAGCTACAAAGTTAGACAGTGTGAACAGTGAACAGATTCACCCCTTTCTCCCTGCCCAGCCACCACACACAGACCCGAGCATTGTCACACACAACCAAACCTGCATTTTCCACAGGATTAAAAAAATTGTTCCTCCACCCTCATCACCAAATGGATTGTGTTATGACATTATGTTTTTACCCTCTTTTGAAAAAAAATCTCTTAAACTATCTTGGGGATCTTGTGCTCTCTTTTTTAAAAGCTGCTTACTAACTCAAGATATTAATATATGATGATGTTTCTTAAAAGAACATATTGACACATTTCTGGTTTGTTTCCAGTGTTTTTCTGTTGAAACAGAGCTCTAGTGTACAACCTTGTAAGTGTATCATTTTGCACCTGTGTAAGTAGATCCATGGGATAAATTCCAAGAAGTGGGATTACTGGACCAAAGGGTATTTGCATTTGTAATTTTGATAGATATCACCAAATTGCCCTCAGTAGGGGTTGTACTAATTTAAATTTCCACCAGCAATGTATGAAAAGGGCTTGTTTCCCCACAGTCTTAACAACAGAGTATGCTTTGATCTTGCGGAGTTTTGCCAATCTGATAAGTAAAAATTGGGATTGCAGTGTAATTTAAATTTCCATTTCTCTTGTTATGTATGAGCTTGTACATCTTTTTGTTTATGATCCTTTTACATATCCCTTTTTACTTACATGCTTCTAGAGGACAGTTATTTTTCTCAGGTATTTAAACATGAACAGACCCAAGACCAGAAAATGTTCAATATACCGTCTTGTGATTCAGTCTTTTTTATTTTGGTGAAGACTCTTCCTTGCTTTAATCTGATATTAATCCACATCCAAGCCTGTATAAATGGAGAAAGGGTACACCAGATTATTGTTAGAAGTGGAAACAAAGAAGCAGAGAAAAATGAAATTTATGACACTCAAACATTGCCTTATTTTAGTTGTGATTCGGCCAGACTCTCTCCACTTCAGCAAGGTTTCATTTCTTCCCAATTCTGAAAGATACACACAAATTAGAGCGTATATGGAACCTCTGTAGCATGGGTCTCCAGAAAAATTACTCTCAAGATAGTAGTTAGGAAAATGGGACAGCAAAGAAGAAGACTTGGGGGAAAACTGGCATTCTCTTTACAACCACCTGTCAGTCACCTGGAAAACCACTGGCAAAAAAGCACAATGGCCAGCACTCTGTCATCGCTAGGGGAAAGGCAGAGTGAGTGACACTGTTAATAGAGATGCTGACATGGTGGGAGAGATCCACTGTGACATGCTTCCTGCCAGGAAGAAAACTCATTCCCTAGGTACACATATTTGATCCACTCTGTGTTTTAAAAATAGAAATGGTGAGCCCAGTTCAGGGGCTGCTCCGGGGTGGAAAGGAAGTATAATCAAATGCAAAAATTGACCTAATAACACATACTTACATGAGGTCATAGCTTTCTACTGAATATCCTTTAAAATGAAACTCAAAAAATCATTTGAAATATGACCAATAACATGATAAAAAAAAACACCAGGAGACCTTGATTTTAATCCAAGCTCTCTCACTTTCAAACTATAAGTTCAGAGGCAGATAGGTGAACAATGCTGGCTCTCAGCTCTCTGTAACGTGGAAAGGCAGGCTGTGGGATCTCAGGTCTCATTTTAGCTTCATACATTATGACAATGTGTAGCACTGTCAGGCTCCAATGCTGTCAAATAAGCCACACATGTATTTCCAAGATGGTACTTACTACTAATACAACATAACCAGAAGTTATTTTTGGTCTTCCACTTAGGTTTCAAGTTGTAGGTCAGGTTTAATCTTTCCTAAAGGCACTGACCTCTTTTCTAGCCCACCAGCTCCCATTGCCTGGACTCACAGCTAAGCTGGACTCTTTTGGGGGAATTTTGTGGAGTTATCTTCTTACTCCCATCTATTCAGTTTTGCCTTGGTTTCTCCTTTCTTTTCTAGGAACAGTTACTGAGGTAACATTTGTCATTATCAAAACTTCATAGCAATGAAAGGATACACACAACTAAGTTGATATTGGCCTTTCATATTTAAGCAGGTATGATAGTGTGAAATCTTCTATATTTCCTCATTATTGCTATTATCTAAATGTTATATCTAGGTCTAAATGACCACATGAGTTTTCCTTTGGTACTTAAAGAACATAGAATCTTAAAGATGGAAGAAACATCAAAATTATCACCCTTTTCAAAATTCTACATGCAGCAGCCCTGCCAAAGGCACATGTAGTTGCTTACCATTCTTGCTAACAAAGAACTACCTTATAGGTGATGAATCCCAGCAGTATGTTAATAATGGCAGTACGTGTTTTCTTACTTCCATTTGAGAAACAGTGTGACAGAGACCCATTTCTGCCTATTTCTGAGGAAAGCGTAAAATGAAGATCAGTGCGTGTGTGAAATAACTATGGGAATAACACTTCAAATGAAGTTAAACTTGTTTATGTGCTCAACCTGGGCCACTACTGCTTACGGCACTGATACTCATGGAAGATTATTTTCTGACGCAAATCCATGTGTGGAGAATTTAGTTGTCTGTGGAAAATAACAACTCCAGAACTGTGGAGGAAACTAGCGCTTTAATCTTTGTAGGACGTCAGTAACAATTTATCCCATGGAGGCCTAAAGAAAGAAGTTGGGCTTTAAAAGAAATTTGAATACCCAAGGAAGTTTTCCAGAGTTATTGGAGGTGATTTGAATGTTTCACAGGAAAGCTTAGCGAAGAACTTCATTACTTAGTTTTCACCACGATGCCCCCGTAGATTATTGGTTTGGCTCATTATTGACTTGGGACCATTTCTTTTAGAAATAAGAAAAATGTAACTAGTACGATGAAGCAGAAAGAACATTGACCCAAGAATTGGGAGATCAAAGTTCTGGTCCCAGCTCTGTGACTTTTCCCTGTGCTTTCTTCATTTGTAAATGAGGAGAGCAATAGCTATTAAGATTTCTTCCAGTATTAATTGTCCATGAACTTTTATAAAGATCGTATCTATCAAGCTTTCATATTTTGAACTCAGAGGTCACTGGACCTCTTAAATTTCCATGATTTTAGAGTGGTGAATTCCCAATAGTCACCTCCACACACTCCCCCTCCTAGATTCTCTATTTTACTTACCACTCATTTGCAGATGATAATTTCCATTTATACATTATATACTTTGTTTTTTTTCTCAAAGGCTCCATTTTATTCTAAAGATTTTTCCATTCATAATGGAATAATAAATATAAGGTGAGGCAGATAGTATTCATAATTCTCCCTGATTTAAATGGTCAGATAAATTGTGAGATGCACATAAATTTGAATTTCAATTAAATAGAAATGCTTGAGTAAAAATACATCTTATATACTATTTGGGACATACTCATGTGAAAAAATATTTGTTGTTAAAATTCTTTTCTAACTGGGCACCGTATATCTTTGTTTATTCTGACATATCTTTCACCAGAGTTCTCTTTATTACTTTGAGTCCTATAGATTCTATGCATATCTACCTTATTATACTGTGAATTCCTGTGTCCATCTGATTACCCTAAGTAAAATATAAATCCTGTGCCAGATACAACTAAGTGTTACACATTTTGCATCATCTATCAAAAATAATGCTTTTTTATATCATGAGTTTGCTCTGCGACCCTTCACACCCACATACATTTCTCAGTGATGAAAACACAGACTGTCACTTTGTCCAGAAGACTATACTAAGATAACCCCTTTGCCTAGACCCAAGCTAAAGTAGGACTGGACTCAGTAAAAATTCACAGATCAAAACCAGTTGATCAGTGTCAGTAGCAACAGTGCAAAATACACTTTAATCTAATTATTTCTAGTGATTTAAAAGAACTACAAAGTCATTTAAAAGGCTGAATTCTTAGCTTGCTAATTTTTTCCAACTCTTTCAATTTGGGACTGAGATCTTCCCTACTCCCCGTGTATGTGAAAGGTCTTGCAAGGCAGTGAGATCATTGTGTGTCCGCGTGCCAGCTTGGGATTGTGCATCCTCGCCCGAGGAAACCAAGAACACCAGCCACTCCTCTCAAAATAAAATCATGTGTTTTACCTTCCTTCCCATACTGAATCTTCTTGCTATTCTTTTCTTTCCAAGTTTTACCTTCTTGCATAGATTATTATTTCCTAAATACACTTTGAACCTTCGCTTCCTCTTCTGCCTTTGTCTCTAATATGCTTCATTTCTGCCGCTCTAAATCCTGCCCATTACCAGGGTGTATAAAATTGTAAACCAAAGGGAACCCTGAGAAGATGGCCTGACACTCATTTTAAATGTGTAGACATGATGGATCTCATATCTATTCAAAAATATGCTGCAGGAGCATGACAAAGTCACGATTCAATAAATATCCCCCAAATTGTTCACTCATTTCCTAAGAATTGCCTTCAGTTACTATCTCTATTTTGACCTTATTATCCTAGCCAGAAATTTTTTCCTCCATCTCCTTTAACCACGGGCAGCATCTTGTTTGTAGCTTGCTCTTGAGATACTTAGTCATTTTTAGGTTGTGCTTTTGTAGTTGGCAAGGTTCCATGAGAAAACTGTTCCTTGTGCGGAGAGGAAGGAGATCAGATGCCCCAGAGTGCTTTTTCCTAACAGCCTGATGATTCTGTTGGGAAAAATAACTAGATGATGGTGTCCAGGAGCTGGATCCCATAAATAAGGATTTGATTCTCTCTCTCTCTCTCTCTCTCTCTCTCTGTTTCTCTTTTCCTTCCCTGGAAATTGAACTCACTGTGCTACATCCCCAGCCCATGACTAAGGATTTAGTAAGGACAGACTTATAGCTGACTTTTTCTCTCTGGGCAGTGCAAAGGAAGAAGCACCTGTGGGAAAATGGAGCAAGGATGTTTAGATTAGTCCAGAAATACAGGTTTTGTGGTAGAGAAAACTTAGTCTTAAATAGAGCTTCATCATCTCTCATTTCATTTAAACTAATCCCAGAGTAGCTTGTTATAAACTGACTATGAGAGACAGGTTTTTAATAAAAGTATTATTATGTTATTCACATTATAAAAACTCCACAGGCCATGGATAACTCAGGGTAAAGTGCTTGCCTAGCGTGAACAAAGGCCCCGGGTTTGATCTTCAGCACTGTGTGGTATATTAAATAAACAAACAAAAACAAAACCAATCGAGCTATGGTTTTGTAATTAGAAGCTTATGAAAGAGGTATGGAAATGCTAGCAACTTTGAGCAGTCTTAGAGGTGAATGAGGCACCTGGAATAGGGAGGGTATTGAGCAGAGTCATTGCTGTCAAGGACAGTGGTCAGGTCAGTGATGGACTGTCTTGGTAGTGGCTGTGTGGCCTCCCAGTCAGAGTGAATTGGCTCACCAGATAGACTCCACAGCAGTGCCTTGCGGATGAAGTTGTTTCTCACAGATGAAGGTTCAACTTGGTCAAATTTTGGAGAAAAATATATCTCATATCAGAAGTTAATCATCAACAATTTACATTGTGAAAAATAATGGACTTAAAGGGACATGGCTTTTTATCAATTGCATTTTCTTTTAAAACTCAATATTAAAATGAAAAATGTACATAAAGATAACAATCACTCATTGCTAATTTCCTAGGGAGTCATATTCTTAAAACCTTGTCTTCAGGGGTTATATGCCTGGTCAGCAAATATTCTGAGAAGGCTATTGTATGTCAGGTGCTGAGCCAGGCCTCATCTACAGCAGTGAACAAAGTAAGTATCATCTCTCCCCTCATTAAATTTGATCTCTTGACCTGAGGACATAAAACACTTTATATTCCATAGTGCACAGAAATTTAAATGTCTAATACATCTTGGTGAGTCTCTAGCTTCATGTTTAGCCTCTTTTAAATTTTGGGGCACTGTTTCCTCATCAGATGTAAGTGCTATATTCAAGGCAATGATGACTTTGTAAAAAGGGAGCTCTTCTTCCAACCCAAACAATATCTTGATTTGAACACTTCCTCAGAAGAGGACAATTTCAGGAGATTAGCTATACTCCAAGCATTTACATTACAATATAGTAAATGATCAAAAGAAAATCTCTTAACCAAGACTTATGGCCCTGTGTAAGTAATTCTGTCCTTTGAAATATATGTACATCCAAAAATATTATTAAAAGTTGTCATGTACTCAGTACTTCTTGAATACTCAATACTGTGATGCTTTTTGATTTTGGTTGAATTTAATCTGCACAAAACTCTAGGAGATAGCAATTGTTCTTACTTTTCTATTGGCAGATCTTTTCTATGGCAGCATAGAAAAGATAACAACTAGATGCAAAGCCATTATATAATCCCATCAAGATTCAACCATAAATGTTAGACTACAGAGCTGATACACTATTTTTACACAACTTTTAAAATCTTCATGCCATCATAAATATAAACTTCATCCTAGAAATCATATCAGCCTACTCCCTTGAGAAATTTAGGGAATAAATTAAAAACTTGAAAGCGGAATTTAAAGCAACTTGCCTTTTTGTCAATTATATGTTACCTTAAAGGAAAGTTGCAATAAATGAGAAAGATGAAGCTTGACAATGATGACACCCGTATGAGCCATATAAAAGAGAAGTGTTCAGCGTTAATGTGAAGTTGCAGATCCATCATAGCAACATCGAGATGGATGAACACCGCACCAAGTTAGCTGTTTGTTGAGCTAGTTGTGCAGAGTAGAGATGGACCTGCAATGCTACACTAACCAGGCACAAGCTTAATTATACAAACGGAAAAGCATCACACAGCATGTAGAGGAGACCTGTATTGAAGAGAGGAGCCCTAGTCAGGTCATGAAAATAGCAATGAACTTAATTCAGAAGTGATCAATTCTTTGTCTACAGTATTGTATTAGTTGGTTCCCCATGAAGAGAGTTCAAACAGTATCCTATCTAGCAGTAACCAAACAACAACTTAGGATAAGGACCATCTGAAATCTCCTGAAATGTAGCACAGTTGCTGTCAGCAGGAGGGTGGTGGGTCAACTGGGACACATTGAGTGAAAGGTAAAATTTAGGCATAGCTGGTGTCTAAGTTCCAACAGGCATGTCTCTGAGCAAAAGTCACCCCCCAACTGTATACTCACAGACTTGTGTCTCTAGGAACTAAGATTACAGATTTTTCTATAAATATGTCTTACCACCTCTATAAAAATGATGATAAGTGAGATCACACAACTCTAGCCAATTTATAGCTCTGATGCTTGGCACAGTACACCAACAATAAATGTTAGTCAATTCTGTTTCTCCTGCGCCTTCCTGGGTAAGTTTATTGGAGGAAGGGACTTCCAGGAAGATGGCAAGTGGTGAGCAGCAGAGAAAGAGCCTCTCTGAGATTAAATGTCCTGACTTTGGAATATAATAGGATGAGAAGGAGAAGACAGAAAGTGGGTCCTCGACCTATGAAGGATCCAAAGTGAAAATTTAAGTACACAGAGAAAGCAAAGTGAGAGAGACTTCAATAAAAAGAGGGAGGTAACAAGCTTCACTCTTTCCCAGAGCCCAAATTCATGGTGTAGGAATGACAGGTTGAATCAGCAAACAAAGAGTGACTACTAGTGACCCTAGAGGCCTCCACAGAGCACCAATGAAATGGGGCAGTGGACACAGCAGACTGCAGTAGCTGATGAGTTATTTGGGTTCAGATGTCACTCAGGAGAGGGTAATCAGCTAGTAGCCATCTTAATGAGGAGCCATCTGAGCTTAGAACTCAGAACACCTATGAATAGATTCCACCTCGTGGCTCTCAGTGTCTTGGTGAAGGTACTATGTTCCGGTCAGCAGGAGGTGAGGGAGCAGCATTCAAACTGACAGGGAGACAAGTTCAAACTGGCAAAAACCACATGGACTGTTGCAGGCTCAAAAAACCCTGTCCCAGCTTCACAGGCAGAAACAAGCCTGAACTTCAGTGGAGCTAATGGAACAGGCTGACTGAGATTATCTACTACCACCATAAAGCTATGATTGGCTTGCTTGGGTTAATCAGTTTGGCTCTGGACTGTACCTACTCACATTGTACACCAGTGACAGCAGAGACATGCTTTGAATTGGATTTTTTTCCCTTTTCTCTCTCTTTTTCTTTCTTTCTTTCTTTTTTTTTTTACTTTTTCTGGTTCTTGTTCTTGATTTTTTTTTTCTTGTTTGAAAATGGTTTTTTTTTATTCTATTGTTGTAGTTGTTCTGTTTTTCTTTCTTCCTTTCTTATTTTCTCTTGTCTTCTTCACCAGTTTCCCAAAGTTTGTACAATCTTTCTTCATCGAGCAGCCTTGCTTCTAATTTCTTCTTCTTTTATCTATCTTTTTACTTTAATCTCTCTTAAATTTTCTTCACAAATTGCCATAGTGAGTGTGTTCACTGCATACAATTTTCTTATTCACTTAAGATTTTTTTTTTTTTTTAATGAGACAAGGTCTCGCTTTGTAGTTCAGGCTGGCCCTGAGCTCAGCCTCAAATTTACAGCAATCTTCCTGCCTCTTCCTCTTGAGTTCTAGGATTACAGGTGTGAGCCACTGTGCCTGGTGCTGTGGTATAAGGTACTGGTTGCCAGTGGGTGTGAGTCTCCATGCCCAGTATTATTGTATGGGTTTACTGGGGATTGAACTTGGGCTCTTGTGCTTAAAAGACAGGCGCTGGAATAACTAAGCTAAATTCCCAGCCTAGATTTTGTTATATAATCACAGATCTAGTCCAGATAGTTAACAGTGGCAAATTAATAATTAACATGGCCTGTCATTTTCTAGACTGTATTTGATGCTCTTGTTATTGCTGACTGTACCATTTTAGCCATAGTGACATACTTATGATGCTAATCAGTTGTTCCTCTTGCAAGACTGAGAGTGCCTATTGGTCTTTAATAAAAAACTATAGGCTAGTGCCAAATAACCGCTGGGTCAAATAGGCATAAATTTCATATCACCCATAAACTGAAGGGTAGAGTCCTGCAACAGAACAAAAACCTAAAAACCAGCTATACTTAAAAGACACCTCTGAAAAGTAATCATTCCTAAAGGTTCAGAATACTGACAGTAAACCATAAGCAATTCACAATCATCAACTCAGAAATTAAACCTTAAAAAATAGAAAATCAGAAGACACCTAAACAAGATAAAACTCCTCAAACTTCCTGGTCACTAAAGGCAAATCCAGGAGCCAAGAGGTGGAATAGTCTGAAAACCACCCACTTGGACTTTCTAAAGTGGTAAAAGTGGAAGTAACAAAGCAAATGAGTGAAGCTGTAGAAAAAAATCAAAACAGAAATAATTTCTCAGATAATCACAGAGATAGTGACCAGAATGAATGTGTAGTGATTCTAGAGCAGATATAGATTTTTTAAAAACAGAGGAGCTCAGGACAGTGAGAAAGAAATGGAAACCACGAAACAGATCTAAACTGATATAAAGGAGATTAAAAACTCCATTAAGAGTATATGCATCAGAATGAGCCAATATGAGGATGGAATATCAGAACAATGGTTAGCGATCATGAGAAGAAAAATTTCTGAAAAATAGCCAGGGACCATGAGAAATTAATATAGCAGCTGCTATATGATGCAAAAAATAGCATAAGGTTAATCAGAGTTAATGTAAAAGCAAGGAATTGTGCAAATGACATAAAAAAATCTATTCAGAGAAGTAATGGCAGAAAACTTCTCAAAGAGAGAAAAAACTTGGACATGCAGATACATGGAGCATACAGAACTGTAATGAGTCCTGGTTAAAAAAAAATCTTTCCCAAGACAGAATAGAAGATTAAAACAGAACATTAAACAGAACAGAACATAAAAAGCTGTTAAACAAAAAAGTCACCTATAAAGGAAAGCCCATCAGAATCACATCAGACTTCTCAACACACACCCTTGAGTCAAGGAGAGCTTGGAAGGAACACAAGACCTAAAGGAAAACAACTTCCAACCCAGATTAATGTATCCTATAAAACTATCTTTCAAAATGGATGAAGAAATAAAGTACTTCCATGAAAAGAACACCTGAAGAAATTCATAACCACCAAACCAGCACTCCAAAATGTTCCAAAAGATACTCTCAAAAGAGATATCAAGGATTACAACCCCATGAACCCAAACAGAATGAATCTAGTAGGCAAAACAAGAAATTAAACAGAAGAGGAAAGAAGGAAGTCCACAACAGGAAAATGACATGACATGGATGTCAGCACATATTAGTATGATACATATATAGCTATAGTTATCAATATTAATTTTCTCAAGTATATTGGAAGAAACCTATAGCCCTTAAGTATCTGTGTTGTGATCAGTTGCTGGTGACAAATATGCCCAGTGTTGTTGGTAAAGATCTTACATCTAGAGCTGAACTGTGACCTAATTTTGACTCAATTACACAAAAAAATGAGCCAGAATTGTGATATCATTCATAGTATATTATGTGTAGTTAAAAAAGAAACTGTCAACTGAGTTTAGCAGGGGCGGCTCAGGAAACAGCGACTGCGCCACTGAATCTGCGTCACTGAATCTGCACTGGGGTTGGAGCTAAGTGGCCTCCAGGCCCACACTGGAAGAGCACCCAGGGACTGAGTTTAGCAGCGGGCAGCTCATGAAATGGCGAATGCGCCACTGAATCTGCGTTACCGAGTCTGTGCCGGGATTAGAGCTTATTGGCCTCCAGGCCAATGCTGGAAGAGCGCTCAGGGACTGAGGTTAGCAGCAGGCAGCTCAGGAAATGGTGACTGTGCCACCGAATCTGCAGCAGGGTTGGAGCTTACTGGCTTCCAGGCCTATGCTGGAAGAGCGCCCAGGGACTGAGGTTAGCAGGTCACACTCTGACTTTCTCCACGGCAACTGTAGAAGCACACCCAGTCACCTTGTATTGGTGAGTAGGTGGGCCTGTTGGAACATCAGCCCCTACCATTGCAGCTGCACAGGGCCTACAGCCTACTGGCCTCTAGGCTGACTGCATAAGTGAGCCCAGAGACTCTGTATTGGTGAGCAGGTGGGACCATTGGAACCTCAGGCAGCACCATTGCAGCAGTTCAGGAGCCACAGTCTTCCTGCCTCTAAAGCAGACAGGAGAAGGTGTTCTGACTATATTGATTGAGTGCCTCATATGGTGTGCCAGAACTAGGGGTTTTTCTTTAGGTCCCAATACAGACTGCAAAGAACAACCCAGGAAACACTGCTATTTTAAGGTTCCTAACTATTAGGAGGAAAGTGACTTGCAACAAACAGCGCCAGAAAACAGGGCAGCTCAGAGATGAGGAAACACTCAGAGTCTCAGATACAAAGATCCTCACACCAAGGTAACACAGGGGGAAGGGAAATAGAGAAGTTTGAAGTCCAGTCTCCAGGGTCCTCAGAAATGATAACCAAAGCAGATCTAGTAAAATGGAAATCAGAACTGATCTCTGAGATGAAAGCAGAGATATTGGACACTGTCAATATGATGATTAATAAAGCTAAAGAGGAAATCATGGAGTTGATAGAATCCAAGATAGCAAAAGCACTGGAACCTTTTAAACACCTACAAGCAGAAGTCCAGGAAAGTAAGAAAGAAAATGAAAGTTTGCACAATAGAATGAATTTGGCAGAAGACCGAATTTCAGACCTAGAAGACAGGATCTCAACCAATGAACTGGAAAGGCATAATCTATGGAAAAAAGCAAGTGCTAATGAAATGTCAACCCAACAGCTCCTAGATGATTCAAAGAAGAATAACATAAGATTGATTGGAGTCACTGAGGAAGCAGGAGACAATGCTAAAGACATCAAAAAGCTATTCACACAGATAATGGCAGAAAACTTCACAGAAAAAGGTAAAGAATTGGACATACAAATATATGAAGCATACAGAACGCCACATGCTTGTGACATGAAAAAATCTACACCTAGGCATATCATCACAAAAGTCCCAGATATCCAAAAGAAGAATGAAATACTGAAAGCAGCCAGAGAAAAGAAAACAGTTACATTCCAAGGGAAGCCCGTCAGGATCACAGCGGACTTCTCAACTCAAACACTCAATGCAAGAAGAGCCTGGACTGAAGTCTTCCAAGCCCTAAAGGAAAACAACTTCCAACCCAGACTAACGTATCCTGCAAAACTATCCTTCAAAATTGATGGGGAAATGAGATACTTTCATGACAAAGAACACCAGAAAAACTTCACAAATACAAAACCTGGGCTCCAACAACCCAAGTGTCCACCAACTGGAGACTGGATAAAAAAGCTGTGGTTCTTCTACAGAATGGAGTATTAGTCTGCCATAAAAAATAATAAGTTTGAATCATTTATACTTAAATGGACATACCTTGAGGATATCCTCATAAGTGAAATAAATAGGGCACAGATAGGTACATATCACATCTTTTCTCTGGTATGAGAAAATAAAGATGTAAATGATTCATAGAATTGTATGTTATATATTGTGAAATAGAAAATGCTCAATGTAAAATAGGGTGAAGGGGGAAAAATGATGAGATTGTAACAACAAAGTAAGGAAACAAATTTTATATATATGGGAGGGTGGTAGGGTGGATAGGGCTATGGGAAAAAATGAGAATTAGGTTGTGTCTTATACTGGTACAAATCCCCATTATGGAGTGCAATCATGATGCATTTGTGTAATGTATCAATAAAGATTAAAAATTTTTTTTAAAAAAGGAACTGTCAATATGTTTGCAAGTCAGTATATCCTATTCCATTGACATAAAACATTGAGTTGGCTGATTGTAATAAGAATCTCTTTTTATATAGAGCTATAAGAAACAAATTAGTACATTCACTGGGCAAGTGTCATAGTATAAGGTCCTATGTGGCTAGCTAAGTATTCCCTCACCAACCATAACATTCCCCTGAGACCTATGATGTTGAACCCCAAGTTCCTGACACTTGCCTAATTCAACACATCAAGAGAGTTACAAAGCCAAAGCAGACAGCAACAGAGTTAAATGGGCTAGTCCTGCCCTCTTTAGGCTTCCAGCCAAACCAGTTCAAAACAGGCCAAGGCTTGATACCTCAGAGAAGAAGAAAAGCAACTACATCTAGTCTAGGAGAGCAGAGGTATTGTTTAATGTTCTATGAATGAGCCTCTGTATGGATGCCCCATATACATTAGCTCATTTATTCCTCCTGCTTTTATGGGCTCTTGGCATAGTGATCCTTATAGCAATAGAGAAACAAAAAGGGCTAAGGATTTATGCCATGAATCAAGTGAGTCTGGAGACTTTAGTTTGAACTAAATCTATATTAGAGACTGTCAGCATCAAGTTCAGCCAACTAAATTCAAAAGTACTATAGAACCTAAAGCTGGATGTGGTGACTTATACATGTAATGTGTGAGGCAAGAAGATCACAAACTTCAGGCAAGTTTGGACTATATAATGAGCCCCTCTCCTGAAAACAAATTAATAACACAACCAAAAAAATAGAACCCAAATCAAGGCCAAGAAGACCTTAAGCACAATCTGCATATGTTGAACACTGTTTGTATTACAGTATATCAGATTTAAAGTGCAGTTTATGGGGGCCAGGGATTTAGCTCAGTGGTTCCGGCGCCTGTCTTGCAAGCACAAGGACCCAGGTTTGATCCTCGGTAACCACATACAATAGTGGGTGTGGAGACTCACGTCCAGCAGCAACCAGTACCACATACCACAGGGCCGGGCATTGTGGCTCCTGCCTGTAATCCCAGCACTTGGGAGGCAGAGGCAGGAGGATCGCTGTGATGTGAGTTGGAGGCTGGGCTCAGGGCCAGCCTGAACTACAAAGCAAGACCCTGTCTCAAAAAACCTTAAAAAAAATTTAAAAATTAAAAAAAAATAAAGTGCAGTTTATAAAAGAAAACAATTATAAAATACACATTCATACATTATGAAATTTGATCTCCTTCATACTCAAAGGAAACTTCTAGGATGTGAGCATTATAATAAGATCTTGACCATTTTCAGAGCAAAGTTCCATGATGGTAGAAAGAATCAACCAAAAATCAGAGCTTCTATACCAAACTCACTTTTAGATAATCCTAAAAAGCATTTTGAAGTTCTAAGGCAAGTGTGTTTCCAAAACTCACTTTCTCTCCTACTTGAAGAAACAGGTGGTATTATTCTGACAGTTCATTTACATCAAGACAAGATAACATTTAGACATTTTCTAGATATGTGTATCATCAGCTGCTCTGTATTCCAAAAGACATTTTTCCAGTTGACCTACATGATGACTCTATAGACAGTTAACTATTCAGCACATTCCACGGTTTAGGCATTGGAAGGGCTATGTTATCACGAGCCCACCTCTTGTTGGTGTATATCATTTGAGATGCACTGAAAGAAGTCACTTTTGCACTCTAATTCCCAGATGTAGCTCAGTTGGACTTTATCTCTAGACTTTTTCTTAAAATATAGGAAATACAGGATGAGAAGCAACTAGATCAGAAAATAGTGATATACCCCAGTATCTGAGCAAAGCTGCTGACCAGCCTTTTCTAAAATCTTCAACTCATGCTTTCAAACAAATGCTTCTCACTTTAATTTCCTTTTCTCTTCTTCACAAAGATGCATTCTCAATTGACTTGGAATGAAATGTGAATTTCTAAGGTGTGGGCTGCTCTGACCCTCCTTGCACCCACGTTTCATTTCCACTTTGCATCTACTTGACCTCCTCTGGCTCTAGAAGCTACTCCTGCATGTTCTTGCTGCTGCTGTGGAAGCTATGGAGGAAAAGAAGTGAAAATCTGCTGGCTTATAATTTTTCATAAGGTAATGAGGCAAGGTTGTGGGGCAAGGAGAAGGGATGTCCTTATGTGTGCTGCATGCTGGGCATGCCCAGTTCAAACTCTGTTTTCTACCCTTTCCTAAGAAATGGAGTTGTTTTCTGTGTCTACTGGAGCATCAACAGCTTGCTTAAAAGAGTTAAACAATACTATACTTTAGATCACAATGCTAGGTGAGATTATTCATAAGACTGTATGACTTGGGCAAAAATAATTACTAAAAATACCCTTAATGAGAGCTATGCATCTAATTACAGAATAATTTAAATTTATAAATAATTAGCTCTAAATTCTGTATGTATATTGGTGGGTACTTTTGATATCAGCTCTTAGTTCTGCTCCGTTAAACGGCATGGTTGTACCTCTTTCCTAAGGTCACCATCAATGTTGTCCTCTTTCTGGTAGAGGCTGTAGTTCCTCTTCTTCCACATCTACTTGTCCACAGTCATCATAGCCTTTCTTTACTGGACTGATTATTTTCCCTTCCAAAGCTCTTATTTAATACTTAATTTTTTTTCCATCTGCAAATACCGAGACTTCAACAGGAGCTTGTGCTTCTAGGAGTCCTTAATTGCCTTCTGATGTTTTGCAAAATGCCAGCTTCTTGGCTTACTGGTTACTCTAGAGTGGGCTTTGATGTGTCTGCACTTCCTACTCTAGCTCCAGAATTCTTCTCTGCTTGTGCTCTTGCTTGTGAGCTCTTTCATCTCCTTTTCTGAGGTGAAGGTCAGGAATCTGTTTCCTGATTTGAAGCAGGGCACATACCATAAAACATCATTCCCAAAGCCATCCATTGAGGAGGTATCTCCACTCTCTCATGTTCACATGAGCTATGTATCCTATGTCCATAGAACCAGGAGATCTCAAGTCACATATTACTATTGCTAAGAATTCATAAAAATAATATATCTTGTTAAAATATTTTAGCGTTTTCTGGCATAGATAGATAGATAGATAGACCGACAGACAGATAGACAGACAGAGGGTCAGTATTCTTATTCTGTGCACAAAAGAGGTACATTAGAAAGGTACATTCTGTGTTTAAGTTCAAAACTGCTGTGAGAAAAACAAGAGTTATTGGCTCTTGAAACTTAGTGCATAATTCTTCTTGGCAGATGTGCTTATGGAAAACAATTGTGTGAAATGATTTCTGGCAAATAAAATCAGTCGGCCCAGGGGAAACCAACTGTTTAAAAGAGTCCCTCTGTGAATCATTTTATGAAGTAAATATTCTCTAATGCATCCATTTTACAAATCTGAATTTTCAAATGGAACACATATCTGCTGAAAGTGGTTTCTGGTGAGCATGCATATTTCAATTACTGAATCTTCCTCTTTATTTCTCCTGACTAGAGATGGCTGTAGGCTTGTTGGGCCTGTAATACATACAAAAGGTAGTAAAAGAGGAGAAAAGTTTCCTCCAATGGCAACTTGAGTATGTCTAGCCTCTGAATTCAGCCCCAGTCAGCCACTTTCCATTGTAGGCCCAGGAAACTGCTCCTACCAGAGCTGGAGGACCTCTCCCTGGGTCCCACATCAGCAGCACTCTAGTTAATTAACGATCTCTTTGTTTGCTCCTGTCTAACCTTCTGTCTCCTGGTTGCCAAACCACCCATCTCTGCTGAGGACTTTGTGATACCTTTTCTTTCTAGCTTGTGTCTAAACTGCTCCAACTTTATTCCTCATGGTATTTCTACTTGCGATAACCTTAGCTCTAATACATCAGTGTTCCTCAGCCTGGTTCCGTTATATTAGAACAACCTTGGAACTTTAACAAATTTTGCAATCCTTGGGGCTCAAATTCTGATTTCATTGGTTTGTCGGTCAGGGTTCCGAATGTGGTGTTTTTTAAATTTCATTTTTTAAAGCCACCTAGATGATTCTAATATATGAGAGAATGGAAAGCCTGCAATATATTTGCTGACTTGACCTTCATCCTGGTCTCTGATACTTGATCATCTTTGTTATGGGTTGAATTGTGTCCTTGTGTTCAAAGAAAATCATATGCTGAAGTTTTCATCCCCTCAGGATTAAACTTACTAGGAGATAAGGTCTTCACAGAGATCATCAAATTAAAGTAAAGTCTTTAGGATTATGGATAAATATTCTTCCAAATCTCATTTGTGAGTGGCTTGCCCCCAGGTTGGTGTTATTGGAGAGAGGTGGAACAGAGTGGAGGAAGCTTTATGAGGTGGGGCCTTGTAGGAAGTCTCTTGATCTTTAGACATATGTCCTTGAAGGGAATAGTGAGGTGCTGGCCTCTGTTCTTCTCTTTCCTTCATTTCTGGCCATGAGGTGAATGGCTTCCTCTGATCTTTCCATGCCATGGCTCACTTGCTAGAGAGCCAAAACAATGGGACCAATTGGCCATGCACTGAAACCTTCAAAACTATGAGCTGAAACTTTTTTTTTTAAAGTTGATTATCTCTGGCCCTTTGTTACAGTAACTGAAAACTGATGAAAACAAAGATATGTCCAAATTCAGTATGAGTGGTGCTGTTACAAAAAGGGGGCATTTAGGGACAGACACATATAAAGAGAGAATGAACATGAAGATGCTCATCAATAAACCAAGGAAAGAAGTCTGGAGCAGATCCTTCCTGCAAAGCACTCTGAAAACACTAACAAAACCCACAGCTTGATTTCCGCTCTCTTACCTCCAAGACTATAAAATAATAACTTTTGTTTTTTAAGCCATCAGATTTGTAGCAATCAATTGTAGGAGCTCCAGCAAACCAATATATACTTCAAGATCATGTTGCAGGCACCTTAATCCTGAGCATAGCTTCAGGGACCATCTTGTCTCAACTCTGTGCAGAAAATTTTCAGCATTCACAGTAAAAATCCCATATCTTTAGTGCATGTTCAGTGCCAGAAAAACCAAGAAAATTGGTGGCTTTAAGCTTCACATAATGGTTACTTGTATGTGAGAGCTTCAGAGGAAGACTAGTTTAGAGAAAGTTTCTACCCATTGCTAGCTGCAAAAACAACTTATACCATATTGTAGAGAGTATGTGTAAAATATTTAGAGTATTTCCTGACATAGAATGAGCATGCAAAAAAATATGAGTAATTAAAGTCAGAGAAATTCATATAAAGGTATTTTCTTTCATGACAGTAAGACAGTTAAGGGCTTCATTTCAAGAGATGAATATAGTTAAAGTCTTTTACCTTTCAATGTGGATCTTTCTCTTCTACTGACAGAGAAATGGTCTTGATATTTCTCAGCATTTCTTCTTTTCTTATCAAGTGCGCATGTACCCTGAGTTGGATTCCATATCAAAACAAACAAAATATACTATATAGGAGACCCCTACAGGTGGCAGGTAAAGGGCATGACCTGCGCAGAGCTGCAAATAAAAAAAAAAGTACCAGTTCTTCCAGAGGAGGCAGATGTCAGGAAAACAATGAAAGAAAGGATGTCACCAAAATCGAATTGTGAGGGCAGCAGGCATTATGGTATAGCTGTGGAGCACTGTAGTTAGAAACAAGAAAATGACACCAATAAAATCCAGCAGCTATAGAACTGCCTAGCATGTTGGCAAACTAGAAATAATTTGGCTTCTCTAGTGAAGGAAAATATGGAGATCAAGTAAGAGGTGAATTCAACCCATCCTGATTTCTCCTCATTTTGCAAAAGGCTAAATCACATGACATTATGTGGGTATTACTTCTAAACCAGAAGTGTAATACACTGAAAATAGTGTAGTAATTGTCACTTCTTTGTATCCTCTTAATAAAACTTTGGGTTTAACTATTAGAAACTGTGCTGCTAAAAAAATGGATATGGGGTGGGGGGCAGGGCAATGGAAAATGAGAATCAAGATATATCATGTACAGGTACAAATTCTCAATGCTGAATATGATCATAATGTATATCTAAAATGTACCAATAAACTCAATAAATGGGAAAAAAGTAGAAGAAAAAAACCATCTTGGGTGTGTGATTTGCTGATAAAAGCAGTTGTGTCAGCATGGACAGATATTCTACACATATATACTGTATATGCATTTATTACAATTCTTAAATGGAACATATATTTACCATATAGACCTTACCATGCCAAATGGTATTTACTACCCTTCCCATTCTGGAGCTTCCTGGGATTCAGAATCTTTCTAATCCTGCAGTTCTACATTTCAGCCACAGTTCTAAATTGACTCCTGCAAGCCCTGCTTCAGTCACAATGGGGCCTTTAAAGCTGGTATTATCTAGAATCAAGGTTACAGTGGGTTCACTCTAAGATCATTCTTATCATTCTCCTTTTTCCTTTTACTACTTATTTTTATTGCACATTATTTCTGTGCAACTTTTGAGTGCTTTGCCTTTCTCCTTTCTGGATTTATCTGGTCTCCTCCACACTAAATGACCTTTAATTTGAATGTCTGGCTTTCCAGACAATGTGTATCCACTGTCCATTTCTTCCTGTGGAAAACAATTGGGGATTTTCAACCCTGGCCATGCAAGAGAATCACATTGAATCATATGTGAAGTCTGTTGCAAAGCCTCTGCCCTGGAAATTAGGAATTAGCAAAAAATAGGAGGACCCTAGGTATCTTTATAAAAGCAAAAGGAATGGAAACAGAAAAAGGGAGAAACCTACAATTTATTCTCATCCACAGGCAGAATGAGAAACATTTAATTAGATATTAAATGTTTGTTCCCTTAGGCTTGCCCTTTCCTATTGCTTCATGAGTTCCAATTTCTATAGCAAAGAAAAAGACAGAGGTGGTGTTATGGCCCCAGGAACCAATGTATAGAATCACTACAAAGACCTAGTTTTGCAAGGTTTAGTTCAGAGGCAACATCTTTAGGTAGATAGGACACAGAATCTTGCATTTCCATCTAGTCCTACAGATAACCACCCTGACAATCATTAGGAAGCTTGGTGTTGAGGTCAAAATACATCCCTGATAACAATATAAAATATGTTTGGAAACTCAGTTGAAACTTTTAGTCTGGTAGGTTGTTGTGAAGGTCATTTAACATGTACCATTATGGAAATCAGATGCTTTCAGAGAAAACTCCAAGATTCAGTGTTGTAGGGCTTTAGCAAAGAAAACACTTGAGAGTGGACTTGCTCATCATCAGGGGACTGTGATCCCAGGACTGGGATCCTAGTGACCTCTTTTTCCAACATCTGCAGTAAGCACAGCTGTCTTTTCTGTGGCTATATCCCTTTGGTGTGGCTCTTTAATCTCTGCAGTTCTGACACTGTTCATTGTCCCAGACACCAACGTAACTCAATTGATTCTACAGGGATGTCTGTTTTATGATGCTGAATGTGAATGAAAGGCCTCAGTGTAAGTGGCCCACTTATCAAGCCAAGACTTCACCATCTTATTCATTAGGCAAATAAATTAATGTCAGGCTTCCTTATCTACTGCGCCATCAAAAGACAGACCTGCTCTTTGACAAGATTCCTGTATGAACAATTATTTGTGTGTGAGAGAAAAATTCTTAGTGAAGGCCTGAGGGGATGTTCTAGTGAATTAGAGCACTTTCCTGAAAGCAGATGCAGTATGCACAGGGAAGGGGACTGGCACTGTAAGATCCAACATTTCACATGTTATCTGGCATCTTTGAGCCTCACAGGCCTCTAGGGACCTAACTGTGAATTTCTTCATCATTTCCAGAGATGCTTCCATCCAGAAGAAATGTTTTTCTCCTGGCTACTATTAGCTAAACTTGCTATATCTTTCCTCACCCTAAGCCTAATGGGGTCCTCTCTCTTCCAGCCCACAGAATTACTCAAGCAAGCCAGTCATATCCTCCTGATAACCAGGGTCACTTTACCTTCTTGGTACTACAAAGCCTGCCCCCAAACCCCCTCCTGTTCACTGTGTCCTGATGCCATGCCTGGGGGCATATATGACAGTAACATCTCTTTTTACCCTCATCTTTTTTGCCATGCCCTAGTATAGGGATCTAGATAAGAGAAGAACACCTGTTCCTGGGGCTGTGGAAGTAGAGAGAAGGGTTGTGTGGGGTGACTGGAAAGTCTTTTCCACTTAACAAAATAGAGAAAGAAGGCTTGAAGTAGGGCAAAGGTCACATAAAAGGGAAGAAAATGAGAGAGGCAGGGGACAGTTCCTGCAGGATAAGTCAGTTGGAAGTCTAGGCCACAGCTCATATGAAAGGAACCTGGTAGATAGGTAGGAAGAACATCTGATTCTGTCATATCTGATTTTCTACCTTTATGAATGGTAATTTTATAACAAAAGTAGTGGAGAAGTATTAAAGATATCTAAAAGTTTCTGTGTGCTAGAACAGGAAAAATGCCTCAAAACACTCATTCTCATTGTAAATAGACTGAAGGTTGACTATGCTGATCAACTGAAAGCTAGGGAGAACACATATGATACTCCAGGTGAGAAATGAGAAGGGGTAAATCAGTTACTGGGGCTGCAATGAAAAGAATACATGGATTTGGTTTTGGATCCTCTAAGTGACGGCAATTTCTACATAATGCAGAGAGCAATTGGTTCCACATTAACAGTTTCACTTTGTAGTTGGATGACTGAGGCATATCCTTCTTGTTCTTTAAGACTTTTTTCTCTGCCTCTGTAAAACAATAAAGATTGGATTAGATGCATTCCAACTGTTTCAAGATTAATACTTTGATATTATGATTCTGCTCCAATTTGAATGGCATCCAAGGACATTTGGTTAGTGAAATTTCCAAAGACCTCATTATGAAGTGGTCCTATAGATTAGAGGACTAGGACAGTTATGACAGGATTTCAGAATACTATTACCAAAGGTAATAATATTTTATTTTTATACAACACTTTCATAGCTATGATCACCTATAATCTGTGTTAATATTCATCATGTCATTGTCAGGCAGAGGGCTGTAATGATCATTATCTATATTTTTTTGAGTCATTGAAAGCTCAAAAGACACGCTAAATTCCCAAACAAGTTGTGCTGGAGGAGTCTGGACTGGCACGATGTCTCTGAACTTGTGATATGGAGCTCTTTGTAGTTAATTTGGGCAGCCTCCAAGACTGGTACATATCTAATGAAAACCTCACTAATGTCATCCAATGAGCTCTGAGGTCAATAGTTACTAGGATCTATGTCAGCTTTGCTTGTCAATCTAGTAGGAATGATCCTGAGTATTTCCATCATACTCTTGCTAGAGAAATATTACTAGCAAGAGGTTACAAGTAGATTAACCTTGAAAGAAGGGAGTCCTCAGTGTGATTATATAAACAAAATCTAATATTCTCTCCTTTGTTGTGTGAGTTATAAATCAAATTCTAACTCAGCATTTCTTTTTTTTTTTTGGCTGGGTCTTGCTTTTGTAGTTCAGGCTGGCCCTGAATTCACTGTGTAGCCCAGGAAAATGAAGGAGCTTATTATATTGGTTACCAAATTATTAGCCCTAAATAGATGGACAAGATCATAGATTGTTTTTCTATCCTGCCAATTCTCTGGATTTAGGCAAGTCTAATATTTCCTATACTTCCTCCATTTTCTATCACACATTCCACCCTGGCTGGTCAGTGGTCGAACAATTTAAAAAAATTTTTTTAAAAATGGGACAATGTTGAGATTGTAACAAAAAAGTAAGGAAACAAATTTTATATATATGGGGGGGTGGTAGGGTGGGTGGGGCTATGGGAAAAAATGAGAATTAAGTTGTGTCTTATACTGGTACAAATCCCCATTATGGAGTGCAAGCATGATGTGTATATTTAATGTACCAATAAAGATAATTTTAAAAAAATCTATTCACCCGGGGGGGGGGGGAAATGAGGGTAGACAGATTGGGAGGGAAATTAGTAAAATGAGATTATAACAAAAAAGAAAGGAAACAAAGTTTATGTATATAAGGGTGGGGGTGGTAGGGTGGGTAGAGGTATGGAAAAAATGATAATTGAGTTGTGTTATATACTGATACAAATTCTTATTGTTGAGTGCAATCATGATGTGTATATGTAATGTATCAATAAAGATTTCAATTTAAAAAAAGAGAAAAAAAAGAAATGAAGGTAGGAAGATTGAGAGGGAAATTAGTAATGTAGAATGAGTATCTACTGGGTGCTAGGATTATTTTTTCC
Source organism: Petromus typicus (assembly GCA_004026965.1). Lineage (NCBI taxonomy): Eukaryota > Metazoa > Chordata > Mammalia > Rodentia > Petromuridae > Petromus > Petromus typicus. The sequence continues at coordinate 32,984 of PVIR01010039.1, forward strand.
ACTGGCTGTGCTATGATCAGTTTGCTGCTGACCTTAGAAGTTTATCTGAGCAATGGTCTAAATTTTTCAGAGTGTTTGATGAGTTACAGAGGACAGGAGGGCAATAAACAATTGAGAGTTAGGTGAAAATCTGAATCATACATTTTTTCATGTTCTTCACAGAACGTTAGCTATGTTTTCCCACTTTTATTTTGGTAATACGGGGCATTGAGCCCAGGACCTTTACACTATGAAATTTTGCTAATCCTTCTTACCTTTTAGTTTGAAACAGACAAATTGCCCAGACAAGACTTGCACATGTGATCTTCCTATCTCAGCTTCCCAGAGAGCTAGAATTATAAATGTGTACCATCATACCTGCATCCCATTTGTTATTTCTGATGAAAAAACTGAGATTGATAGAAGTTACATGCTGCATGGTCGGTTCATCTCATGGCCAAGATTGAACCCAAACTCACAATACAGTGGAGTGGAACTCTGTTTATCCATAGTCAAAAGACAGTGATCTCGGAAAATACAAAATTCTTTAACATTTTATCGGTTTGAGTCCCAATGATCTCACCTTCTTGTTTTGGGAAGATTTCTACAAATGGTCCTTGAAATTCTCCATGATGAAGACAGCCCCGCAGATCAAGCTACAGAAGTACCTTCACTGGCAATTTTACAAGTTACCTGCTTGTTCTGGAACTGTCTAAACATTATGGGACCAACAAATGTGTTTGTTGATTTGTTCCAGAAATTTTCAAAAGGGCATCACAAGAAATGGTTTCCCCACTCCAAAATTAAAAATACCTACTGGCTCTGAAAGAAACTGAAGAAGTGGCAAGAGAAGTTCTAACAGTCTCCATGAAAAGACTCAATCTCTTGTAATTAAGGGGAAACTGAAATCAGAAGCCACAGCCATTAATCATTCAGCCAACCCTGCATGTGCCTGGCAGCCCCCAATCAGCTGCACACCTGTAATGATTCAATTCACAATGGACAAACTTCAACTGCAGAATCATCCTCGGTACAGCATTTTAAAGCTGCCACCAGCTGTACGTGAATGCTGTCATTAAATCAAACAGTTTGTTCCCTTTCTTGGGAATCCATGTAACTTTTTAAGAAGCATACTTGTAACAATAAGCTGGGGAACTGGGAGTGATAGTGAAGGAGATTCTTATCTTAATGTGGTAGGAATCTTTGATGCCTGGACTATAGAAGGGAATTATAAAGTATATAACATATAAATATATAATAAATATTATATAATATATACTAGATTATATATTATCATTATTACATCTATCACATAATAAGCTTGATATGCTGCATATCCAAAGAAGGCTGGAAGAAGGAAGTATAAGAAGAAAGCACCTACCCTAGAAGGTAGGTAGAAGGCAATATTGCCTTTCTTCCATTTCAAAGGTCTTTGAGTTCTTTTCTTAGTTATTTCTTAGAGTGATCTAATGAATGGAAATACTAATGAAGCAAACTGTACCAAGGAATTTCAGATGGATCATACCAGCAAGGTGACTCCACCAGCAAGGTGATTACCTACCTAGTTCAAAAGCCATTTTGAACTAGATGACTCCTCAAGGTCTATTCAGCCAGCCTCGTCTATTCTGGGCAGGAGTCACTACCAGTCTTCTGTTGGAGAGGAGCAGTCTTCTGTTATCTCACCTTATTCTCCTGAGTTGCTCATTAAAGTTTAGCAAGTTCAAGTTCATCTAACTGGAATATTTATGTACATGGGACCTACTCCACTGAACTTTACCTGTTCTGGTAAAGAAAAACATTCTAGATACAGATTTTTAAACAAATATATGTTTTGAGGAAGTCAGTTCAGACTAACTCTTCTGTCTTCCCCACAGAGATCGGTAGGGATGGATGATGAAATGGGATGTGTGATAGGTACTTTATGGGCACTAATTCTGGAAACAGTAGAATGAAGCAGATGTGATTGGTTCCATTTTATGGTGAGAACACTGAGAATCAAGGATTGGCATCACCATCCCAAGATGACTTTCTTTTCTAGCTGCCATTAAGTTTAGAAAACATTTTTACACCAAGACCTAGAGGCACACTTCTTAGTGGGGAGTAATAAGTAATAACACCCACCAAATATTAATTACAAAGAAATAACATGATGAAACAGCTGGGATTTTCTACTTGACCTGCAGTCATATTTAAAATTAAATTTACTAGGAGAATTCATAGTCTTTTAGTATATCACTGTTTTGTATATCTTCCCAGCCCCAGTGATATTATCTAACATAGGCAAATTCGTATGTTGAAGCTTTAACTCTACTTCTGTGACTAGGATAAGCAATAGGGTCTCAAGAGAAGTGATTAAGATAAAATTAGGGAGTTAGAGTAGATGCTAATACATCTGGCTGGTGTCCTTATAAGAAGAAATTTGGAGACACAAAGGGGACACCAATGACCATGTGGTAAGGTAGACTGAAGGTGAATTTGGGCCAAGTAGAGAGATCTGAAGGTAACTAGCTCTGGTGCACATCGATCGCCTTGCTCTTGGACTTCCAGCCTCCAAAACTGTGAGAGGACAATTTCTCTCTCTCTGGGTTTTTTTTTTTTTTTTAGTTTTTTGAGATAGGGTCTCTCTTTGTAGTTCAGGTTGGTCCTGAACTCAGCCTCAAACTCAGCAATCCTCCTGCCTCTGCCTTCCAAGTGCTGGGATTACAGGCATGTGCCACCACACCCAGCGTTGTGTGTGGTTACCAGCCATCAATTTAGGACCTTGGGCTTGCCAGGCAACACTGGAACCACTGAATTAAATTCCCAGCCCAGTACAATTTTTCAAGTGGTTTGCTTATTCAGCCACAAATAGATATGAAGTGTAGTAGTTGCTGCCACTTCCAAATAATCAAATAGGTAGGACTTTAACATTACTCTGATCAATACAGAGTGGATCTGCCAGGCCAGGAGGAACAGGACATAAATATTGGGAGGGTTTGAACTATTATATATAGAATCTAACAGTGAAGCACTCATGTCTTTTCATATGATTAGGATTTTACTTAAGAGACTTAAATTAAAAAGCATATATATTAAAGAACTAGAGCTATATTCTTGGTGGTTTGCTAGGAATATTCAATATTACTCGATAAATTAATAGCATTATGTATAGATACATAGATGTCAATATAGATATGGACATAGCTGTAGATAGATTGAAAAATCCTTCTTATACTAAGCAACAGAACTTTCTATGATGATGAAAGTGTTCTAATCTACAAAGATCTGTATGGTGAGCATACCCCACATAACTACTGAGTGCTTGAAATAGGGCTGGTTCCACTCAAAAACTGAATTTTATCTTTTATTTTATTTTAATTAAGTTAAACTTGTTATATGAATTGTGCAGTTCATCATCTGAAAAAATTAGACATGACTAGTTTTGTTGAGATAAAAGGAAATAACTGCAACAGCAGCAAACGTCAGCTCGAATCCTGTATCATATCATTTTTGCTTTGCAAATGCTGATTTGAACTTTTTAAGACATGGAAAGCCAAGAGTATATTTTAAACCTAGAAATATTTTTGTCAAAATACAGTCATGAGCCTTAGAAAACATAAAGAATCATAGAATTTCAGACCATTGGAGAGCTTAGAAACAGTGTTTTTGGAGTTGTGAGTTCAAGAAATTGTACCCTACAAGAGAGGCAAAAACTCCCAGGGCAGTCAGTGCCATGGTACCAATGAGACCAGACACCCACTGCTATGCCATCCCACAGGGGCACTCCTGCAGATAATAAAAATATGTAGGGGAAAGTCCTGTGCAAAAATTTTTTGAAGTTAAACATTTAACCAAGAACATGAACAATCTGAGGACAGCTAACACTATCAAAGGGAACATTTGAAAAGCTCTAACTATGATATATTTAAATATCCTCAGGGAGATAATAGAGAAAATCACATACCTGACAAAAATACTATGAAACAAAAGCAGATGATGAAACAGGAAGAGGCATCTCTTTCAAATAACCAGTGTTTTAAAAATAAAAACATAACAATTTTTAAAAGTCAGAGCTATAAAGAAAAACAGTGAGCTCAGTGTTAAACTGAATATTTAAAAGATGAGGAAACAGAACATAAGAGACCAAAATTAGCTAATAGGGAAACTTGATCTAGACATTTCAGATTCATCTAATATGTGTCTTAGACATCAAAATCGGAGTGGGGGGAGACAAAGCAATATTAAAATAAATAAATTCTGAAAAAATTATCCTGGATAAAATAAATAAAACATGAGCTCCTTGGGTTAGAGAAAACCTAACGTCTGTTATAATTGCTGAGGTACCTTCACACTTAGAAGAAAGTGTCAAAGCATCAGAGAAACAGAAATTCCTAAAAGCTGCCAGAGAGGAAGGGTAAATCCCCTACAAAAGTCATATAAGCAATCCCATCAGAGAAAAAGATACTTTGTGATTTATTTTGTGGCTGAGATTCTGAAGTGAAATACTTTAAGATTATCACACACAGAAATTGGAAGACATTGCCCTGAATCTAGAAATCAGACTCATACTGTCTAGCATCTTTTCACTACCTGACAGAAGAATTAATATTTTGATTTCGGTCTTAGTAAGAGAAGGTATGTTTTCTTCTTCCATTGTTAATATTATGCATAAGATTTATTACATGTGAAAACAAGAAACTACGGTGATTTCTCTAATTAAAGTGTATCAAGAAAATTTGCATCAGAAAGGTTTATACATATTTTCAGGTCTTCAAAATAGAATCTATATTTATGTCTCTCTTGATGTGAGTACATGTATGGGTTAACTAGTCATGTTCATCCTGCCCCTAAAATAAGAAGAAAGTTTAGCCAAGAGCAGAAGTTATAGAATGGACAGAGAATTTTGCATAGTTTTAGCAGGTTACTCCTCAAAAATGCTAATTATGTCATAGAAGTTAAGATTCCAGGGCTTCTCAAAGTACCTGTGACATCATTCCCTTTTCCAGAGCATCACCTTAACTGTCTGAAATGGATGAACACCTTCACATTCTTGGTGATATTTCTGCCTTGAAAGAAAAGAAGTTGGCCTACTTTGAAAGGTTAATTTGGATATGTCACTTTTGGTGGATGTCCCAGGAGAATAGTAACCACTACCGCTGGCAGAATAGCAATCCACATCCCTTCCATTACTTTTTTTCAAATATAAATAACTTCCCAGTCTCCAATACTCATCCCCTCTATTTGACTCTCCATATGAAGTTTTTATTTCATGAAAGAGGATTTGCTCATTCATTCTTTCACACATTATGTTGCCCTTAATGAAGATCCCTTACTTGGAATGTGTTGTCTGAGATATATGTTTACCTTGCTGTCCCTGACCTAAGGGCCACCTCCTTAATGAATATATCTTCCACCAAGCTATCTCTATAGGATACCCTTCCCCCCTTACTTCTCAAAAATGTAAAATTTATTCATATACTTTGGCATTTTCCAAATTATCTTTACAACCTTTCTCATAATTCACATTGAATGCTTTGCATGTACTTGGTACTCTGCATCCATTACTGTGCTTAATCTTCAAAACTTCCTTCTAAGGAAATACAATTACTCTCACATTATGTGTAGAATGTTGGGGCATAGGGATACTAAATAACTTTCTAAAGACCAGAAAGAAAATATATCAGATCCAGACTAGTCCAGGGGCTGCAATATGAAGTCTTTCTTTTCAGGAAATACATAAACAAAAGAGAGAAACAGAGAGAGACAGACAGACAGAGAGACAGACAGACAGACAGAGAGAGACAGAAAGAGAAAGAGACAGAGAGACAGAGAGAGACAGAGAGACAGAGAGAAAAAGAATAAAGGAACAGAAAAAGAAAGAAAGGAAAGGAAGGACAGAAGGAAGAGAGAAAGAAAGAGAGAAAGGAAGGATGGAAGGAAGGAAGGAAGGAAGGAAAAAGAAAATGCACAAATATGGATGGCATGGGAAGATCGAATATTCTCTGTTTGATAAGCCAACACTATACCCTTCCTGGAGAAGCAGATCCTTTTTTCTTATTTGTTAAAAACAAAGCTATGGTTAGTCCCTGAGAAAGACTCTAACTATTTATGTCTAGAACCCACATTTACTGTACTCAGTGTTTCACTATTCCTTCCCTCAGTTGAAAGATGAGCTAGTGCACCAAAGGACATGAAATGTTTTCCTGAAGTTTACAGACCTAGTGAAACTTGGAGCCAGCATTTCACACACACCATCGCCCTTTCTGTTGCACTGTTCGCACTGCAGTTCACTCAGATTTTATTATGCATTGCTGAGACTGTTCTGGTTGTCTCATGTTATATGGTACATGCTCAGGATGCTGTAAACTCCTGGAGGGCAAAACCATTTCTTACACTACTCCAGCATTATATGATCTATATTCAGGCATAGAGAAGCCTCCAGTAGGTATGCCTGAACTTGAATAGAATGGAAATTACCTCATAGGCCTATAGGTATCTTTATAACAGGAGTTGATCTTGAGAAAAATGCTCCTTTAGATGGTTTTGAGACTATTCAAATCAGTATTCATCCCTCTGGGAGTAAGAAGGTGCCAGCTCACTGCTAAGAATTCTGTCCTACATAGGATTTCAGCTATTACCACTGGCTTCCAAACAGAATTAACTTTACCATGAAGCCATTCTTTGGAAATTTCCTTTACTTTTTTCTTTATTCTATACCCAATTGCTCCTTTAAAGTACTGTAAAAAGGTATGAATGCTTGTAGTATAGGGCCTCAGAGATTCCAAGAATAATAACTTACATATGTCTTGAAAGGTTTAGGTGTAAGATAAATAACATAAGCTCTGGGCATATTTATGGAGTCAAGAAAAGCAATAATGGTTTCATATAAACATGTATGTATGTATTTCTGCTTTATGTAAGAATAATCAGGCTCCTTTCAGGGTATAAGCCTGAGGTGCCTGACTATGAGGTGGATAAGTAGAGGATCTGGGGATGGGTCTCCCCTTTACCCTTTTTTGCTTGGCCCTGTGTTTCTTCCTCTCATCCCAGCTCCTGTGCCCTGGAAGATGAGGAGAATGTGGCCCCATAAAATATCATAGAAAATTACTACTTAGACATTCCCTTTACCTGGAATGAAGGCTAATCCACATAAAGACTCTAGAAATTATGCAACAAGGTAAGGCATCTTGGTGAGTTAAAAATAAATTCTGCTGTCTGTTCTACAGGAAGTTAGAAGAAAAAAATCATGTCATGGTCAGGTAGAAATTCAATAAAATCTTCCCTACTAGCTAAGGAAAATGATGAAGAAACTTATCTTTGATCCAAACCATAGGCAATTCCAGCTATTCTCAAAAGGACTTGTCTTCCCAAAGTAAATTCTTCTCTGCTTCAGTTAAAATTAGACACATATCAATTTTTGCTGTTGACACAGAAGTCTCTGGCAAGCAGGATGGAATCCAGAACCTGCAGAAATGACCATATTCTGTAGACATCTTCCACTCAAGGACTAATGTCTCTCACTAGTTTTTAATTATTGGTATTCCCTCCCCCCCACACAACTACCTACACCCCAGTAAGCCCCAGGGCATGAACAAAAACTCTTTCTTTAAAAATAAATGGTACACATAAGAAGTGATTTTAATTTCTTACATAAAGTTAATTCTTGATCTGTAACTTGCTTTAGTAGCACAGTATTCATTATCTCATTTATCCATTCTTTGATCAAATATTTATTGCTTTGCTACTACTGCACTGAGCTAAGGATTAGGGCATCAGGAAGAGTTTCTGCCCTCAGTGGTTTTGTGACCGAGGTATAGAAAATGTTATCTTTCCTTCATTAAATAAGGACATGGGTACTCAATGACTCTTCAAGGTCAGTATTAGATGTGGAAAAGATTCTACATCTCTCAGTCTCAGAGGTGTGACTTTCTTTTATCCTCATAACCTTCAAATCAGGCAAACATCAGGGAAGTCCTTGGTACTGCTTTATGGATGTTGCTATTATAAGTTTTCCCCAAGGACATTAAAGATACGTGAATACTCCTAGAAAGGACATTTATTTTTGGACTTGCGGAAGTAATTTTGTGTGTGTTAAACAAAGGAAGATACAGAATTTAAGCAAAACTCTATCCCAAACTTGTATTCTTGCTGTAAGAACTTTTTGGATATGAAAAATGATCAGCTAAGAAAACTGCTTCTATCCTGTGCTTGTGTACTCTTATGCTGGCTTCCATCATTCCAGGCCTGAGTTCTTACATCAGCTTCAGACCCTGTCTTGTCTCTACTACATTCTTTTCCAAATCTAGTCACCAAAGCATTAATATTCCTAGAGAAGACTTTCCATGTGATTCACTTGTTAGAGGACTTCATTTCCCTGATGTAGAATAAAGTCTTCTTATAGGATGGTGGTCAAACTTCATTCCAATGATTAGATCTACCTTGCTATCTTTTTAAAAATGCATAAAAAATTTAGGTTTATTACTCGACACAAAATCTTGACTGTTTGTACCCTATAGGGCTCCTGGTATGGTGAGAGAAGGACTGAAAAGATAGAAACTAGTAAGAAAAAAATCACAATGTAGAGGGAAATTTTGCTAATAGGAGCCAATAATAGACTGTGTGATAGCTCTTGTGGGAAAACGATTAAGTTATGTGAAGATGTGTAGTCAAGAAAGACCTCCTGGAAGAGGTAATACTTGACTCCTATTCAACAGGAGTCGTATATTATGAAAAGACTAGCCAATCTATTCTTTTCATAATATAGTGTGGCAACAAGGTAAAGTTATGACTCCTACTTGGCCTAATTCAATAACTGCAATATATTGAACATTTACTATGATACTGGCCCTCAAGAAAATTAAAAATATTGGAAGAAATAACTCCCTATATCTTTCATGCACTCAGTATAGTTAAAACACAAAATACTTGCAAGATATTTATGTCTAACATTATTATTTCCTTTGTTCAAATACCCACCTCCAAAGTCTTGTTCTCCATCAGTTCATTAGCCAGGACATGGAAAGTCATGTCCAGAGCTTTAAGTATATTTCTTCTTATGTCTTTTTGTAGATCTGTCAGCTTCCTTTCACAAAGTAAGGGAGAATTTTCTGATTAGTAAGAAAAAGATAGTGAGGGAGACAGAGGGGAAAGCGGATGAAGAGAGAGAGAGAGAGAGGCAGAGACAGAGACACAGAGACAGAGACAGAGAAAGAGAGATCACAAAAGAGTAGGCATACATATGTTTATCCCATTGAATCTCCAGCTGATCACAGAAACCTCCAACTATTCCATTTGTTTCCTTATAATGTTATATTATTATTTATATTGCATTTTTGTGGATGTCATTGGTTAATGCCAGGGGACCCCATGCCTTAAGCTACCAGGGACTACATGCAGTGCCACTAACCAAAGGATTTTGCAGAAAATGTTATTTGTTCTTTTTCTCAGAGTTTTTTTGTTTTGATGGTCCACTGGAAACATTCATAGCTGGTTTTCATATTAGGAGATTTCTGAGTCTCCTGAGCAATTTATCCATTTGAATCTGATAAGATAACATATAATCTGCATAATTCATCAGGTTTTCCTTTTACTGGGAAATTAAATCATATCTGCTAACTAAATCTGTGGTTAACTAATAGAAAATATCCATGAAATATTTCCCTTTCTTTCTCTCTCTCTCACTGTGTGTGTGGGTGTCTTCACTTCATTTTTCTACTTTGTGTATATCCTGATAAGCTATTTAGGCTCCATATAAATTGAACAAAATTCCTTTTAAATCGATACAATAATACTGCACTGAGCTTAAATTTATAAATCTTGCAGCATTGATGCAGCATTGATCTAGCATCAGTCTAGGGTCTCACTACAACTTCAAATGTTTACCAGTCCAAATATTTAAATGTAGGATGACCAAAAATTGCATTTTGGCTAATTTTTTAAAAACAATGTAATTGGAAATATACAAATGATAATTTTCTCAAATTTATTCAATACAAGAATTCACTGGTTGAAATGTCACCTGCCCAAGTGGCACTCAGAGTTGTCAATATGTAAAAAAAAGGCTGCCCAAGTGACACAGGGTAAATTGTTAAGTGGTTTTTAAAAGATGTATTTTCTGGGAAATGTTTAGTTGTTTTACTGTTCTATAAATGATGAAAATGTAAGAAGAATACCCTGAAGGAACACAGGAGCAGAGCCTTTCTTATGTATCATGATTGGAACAAAGCCAAGATGTAAATTCCAAAGTCACTTCTTAAATTATCAAGTCTAAGGGGCAATAATACAATTTTGGAGTTTGAAATTCTCACTTACTGGAAGGTAGGAAATAAGGGACACTGACCCTGTTTATATTCCTGATTTGCCAAGTTAAAATGATATCCCTTTCCTTAAATTTTATTGATTTTGATAAACTCTGTCTTGCTTCGGGGAGAGTCATAGAGGTATAGATTTTTATGTCAAAAGAATTTGTAGAATCAACATTTGTTCTTTGCTGAAGGCCTGTGGAGGACATGGAGAACAGGCTTATTGAATAAAAGGTTTCAGTGACCAGCATGCTGAGAAGCCTGTGGAACTTCTGAGTGGCTTCAGGCTGCTAATATTGGGCTAGCTCTCAGTGACTTTCTCTATAACATCTATTTCAGCCAGTTGAAACTCCCAGCCAATCCCCCCAGAAAAATAGATTATGATGTCCCTGCCAGGGTTTCTACTCCCCATTTCCTAGACACCTTTCCAGCCACTAATCCAGTAGCCAGCTGACTTCTGTCTGTACCCTAGATGGATACAAGTTGGCCTTTGAGGGCAGCTGTTACGTGTTGGAATAAGGCAGCTAAGAAAGGGACTGGAAGGTCCTTTGGAAGATCCCCTTGTCTTTCTTTCTTGCCATAGATAATCTTCTCTAATAATCTGCTGTGAGGTGTATTTAAAGGATTGATTCTTTAGTTTCAAGTGTTTCCATTTTATATCTTTATGTATCTGTATGAGTGAATCTCTAGTTTTTTATACTTATGCCTTTCTCAGAACAGGGGAGAATTTCTTTGTTATTAAGAAGACAAAAAGATAAGAGAGAAGGAAGGAGAGAGAGAAAGAGAGAACTAAAAGTATAGGCCTATGTATGTACATCCCACTTTTACATTCCCACAATGATCAAAGAAAAACCATACAAGAATCGCTTTAAAGTAATTGCATGCTGGGAATGCCTTGAAGGATCCAGTAGAAAATACATAAACTTTTTCTTAAGGAAATATATTCATTCTAAAACTTGAGGAACTAACAAAACTAAATTTTCAGTGGAGCTGACCATCCCAAAGTCAACATAAATAGAAACACAGGTGGTTATGTACACCAACCAGCAGAAACAACACAGTAAAAATCTGCTTACAAAGATGTCGTCTTACATAAATATCACACAAATACTATAGAATAACTACATATGAGTATAAAAATATTAAAAGTTCCAGAAAATGCCTTCAGGGAATAGGAGATCAAAAGATAAGTTTGGCAAATTAAACAACGACAGCCTATATGTGGCTTCTACTCTGGATATAAAGATTTTTTTAAACACCCTCACTTTGTATCTTAGGACAGAAAACTGAATGATCTATGAAAACATAATTTTTCTTGAAGCCAGCTGAGAGCTGAGGTGACAGAACAACTAAATAGTTTGTGATATACAGAAGGGTAGGGAAGATATCTCCAAAGAGAGTTGGGGCATTTGCATTCTAGCTGGTAGGAAATACTCAGCTCAGATATTAACTATTGCATGACATAATAACTGTTATAGAAGAGGAAGAGATTATAGAAACACCGTTCCACAGACACAGTGGAAATCAGAAGTTAGTATCTGCTCTCAGGCTCTTTCATAGGGACCATACTGGATATTCCCAGGAAAGGTGGGGCAAGGTGAGAAAGAGGACAGAAAGCTTCCTGTGTGCTGCAGGCCTGGGGAAGGGAGCAGCAACTTGGGTGGATTCTACATCTCCTTGCTCTTCTACGGAACAAAGGGCTTAAGCTACTAGAAGTCTAGAAAATAATGTAATTCATGGGAGCATAAGTGAAAATACATCATAAGTGGGAAAAGAGAAGAAAGAATATTTCAGTCTTTGGAAAGGAGAAGGGGTCAAGTAAACATGTTGTGTTCAGAATACTAGAAATCCTGTAACAATAACAGGGGATATGTATCCTATCCCATGTAAGAGAAGCAAGGTCCCACATATGAAAGCCCTCGATGAAGGATTCTCCTTGGTGCAAGGCTGAGTCAGGACAGAGGGAATGCACACCTGTTTCCATCTTGCAAGTCAAGAGAGAAAATATTGAGTAAAAATTAGCAGGTTTTTTAGATGTAGAAAGGACAAGAATACTCAGAGCAAGCATCCCTGAGTTTCTGGAATATAGGGAGGACCCGATTCTAATGGTGAATTACATATTAAGAAAATAATTCCAACAAGACCTGTCCTTCTCCTACTGCCAAGTATTACGAGATTGATTTGAAGGCTGCAATAAACCAAGATTATATATAAAAACAACTGCCAGTTTGGATGGCATATACCTATAATCCTACCACTTAGGAAGCTGATGGGATGATCTTTACAAGTTTGAGACCAGCCTGGACTACATAAGTTTAATATTAAGCTGAACTGCATAGCAAATTTCTGTCTGTCTGTCTGTCTGTCTGTCTCTCCCTGTGTCTCTCTCTGTCTTTCCATCTCTCTCTCTCCATTTAACCACAATAAAATCAAAACTCAGCACAATTCAAAATTAGATTAGTCAAGACCTTCAGACTTCTACTAAAGTACAAAATAAAGCTTACCTATTTCTAATAAAAATACAACTTGTCTTACTTTATACTGGCCTACACAATATATTCATCTTCCAACAAAAATTATGAAGCAAAAACACAACACACTATGAGGCAAAACATCAGCCAATAAAACTAGATTCTGATATAATCCAGATGTTCCAATTACCATACAAGGAATTTAAATGACTATAAGTATTATGTTAAAGAAGTTATTAAAAACTTTTAAGACTATATAGAAACTTCTGGAGAATATATAGATTAACACAATAAGATCTAATAACGTGATAATGCTAAAATGACACAAAATATGAAGTTTTCCTTTGATAGGCTCATAGAAAGACATAGATGACTCTGAACTCAGTATATAGACCAGGCTAGCTAGTCATCCGGAACTACAAAGTGAGACTCTGTCTCAAGATAGGGGCCTGGGATTTTCAGTGGTTCCAGTCCCTAGCCCGGGTTCCAGAGTCCCAGCCCGGGTTCAGTCCCCATGACCACACACAACAATGCTGGCTGTGGAGACTCACGCCCAGCAGCAATCAGTACCACATGCCAAAGTGCAGGGTATAGTGTCTCACGCCTGTAATCCCAGCACTTGCGAAGCAGAGGCAGGAGGATTGCTGTGATGTGAGTTTGAGGCTGAGCTCAGGGCCAGCCTGAACTACAAAGTGAGACCCTGTCTCAAAAGAAAAAAAAGAAAGAAAAAAACATAACAGGACAGAAAAATAATGATTTTTCTTTATAAGTCCAAAAAAGCATCCAAATCGAAAGATAAATGAGAAGGAAGCATATCCAAGAACCATAGGACACTATCAGTATTATCTCCATTTTTATTTACTTGTGAAAAATTGTATATACAAGAATTTTTCACAGTCAATCAAACCAACAATTCCCAAACCACCAACAATGATAAATATTTATATCCTATACAAATCATATTTTATTATTGAATATCAGAAAATAAAATCCTGAAGGAAGCCAGCATTGTAGTGAGGAGAGGCATTTGTGGTAAACAGAGAAAATATGACAAGAATTATAGAAAACTACATTCATAAATTAGATGAGATACAATGGAGAACTACTTCCAAGAGCTAAAAACAAAAATTCTGTTATGCAGTCAAAATATCTTAAAGCTGAAATAAATTTTTATTTAAAAAAAACTGAGAAAAGTTTCGCTAACAGATTCATACTACAATATATAAGAAGATAATTTAGCAAAACTAATATGACATTGAAGGGTAATTCACATATACAAGAAAAAATGAAAAATAATGAAAGTGATGTCAGTGTTGATAAAGGTAAAATTTAATTTATTCTTATTTTTATTGCTCTAAAATAGTTTGATGCCAAAATCAAAATAATAGCAACATACATTTTTGTTTATCACACAGAGCAACAGCACACTGTATGATAACCATAACATAAAAGATGAGAGGGAAAACTTGGGAGTATAGTGGTGTGATATACTACAAATGACTTAGGATGGTATAACTTGAAAATAGACTATGAATACTTAAATTTATACTTTAAATTCTAGGAAACTTCAAAAAAAAATTTTTAAAGCATTAAGTAACAAATCAGTAACAAAGATAAAATGCAATAAACAAAAATGCTCACTTAATCTAAAAAGAGCAAAAATAAATTTAAAAAAACAAAAAAGAGAAATTTAAACAACTAGTAAACTGCATATTAAATCCAAGCATTCAGGTGTTATATTAAGCATAAATGATCTACACACTAATTAAATGTTAAGGATTATGAAAACAAATAAAGTAAGACCTAACTATATACACCGTATAAGAAACATACTTTTACAAAAAATGCTTAAATAGATTAGAAATAAAGTAATAAAGAGAGATGTGTCACAGAAATACAAATCAAAAGAAAAGTGAAGTGACTTTCTTCACAGAGGCCAGGTAAACTTATGTAACATCAAAAGGGAAGAAGAGGATACTACATAACTATGAGAGGATCATTCCATGAAAAACTTTAACAATTCTAAAGGCATGTACAGCCAAAAATTATAGTTTTGAAATATATGAAGTAGAAAATAAAGATAGAAAGTAAAAGAGAAATAAAATGAGGATTATAGTTGGAGAACTTAATACTATTCTCTATGTAATCAGTAGAAGAACAAGAAAATCAATAAGAATATGAAATCTTGGATGACTCAATGAACTAAGTTGATCTGATATTTACAAAAAACTTGTCCCACAGCATATTTATACTATTTAAAAAGTTAGTTTTGTAAAGCAGACATCTTAAGTAAAAGTACTTTTAGGCCAGCCCCTTCAATGACAAATTTTCTTATGTGACACCAGAAGGATAATTTGCCCTATTTCAAGAAAAAGGAAAATTATCCAATGCAGAGATATTAAATGCAAGAAAAGAATGATAGATACCAAAAATATATGCAGATATTGACTCTATAAGATGATTCACATATTTAATTGTAGGGAAATAGGCTGAAATGAAAACAGTAGACAGTTGAGAAGAGTCGATGACATTTAAAGTATTCAATAGCTTTTATATTGTTCATAAAGTAGGTTAAAAATCTTTTACTTCTGACTTCATTGCAATTTTATTTTTAGATAGTCATAGTAAGTGTGTGTACATCTGTATGAGAAAAAGTTTATAAGTTTAATGCATAAAGAAAATGATAAAGTATAAATAAGGGCAAAATCAAACTAACTAAAAGCCAGAAAAGAAGAAAAATTAAAGAAAAGCCAGACAAATAGAAGACTATGTGTAGGTGATTAAAATAAGCCCAAATTCATTAATAATAAGATAACGACAAGCACACTAAACTTTCAAGCTAAAAGACAAGAATCATTGAATGAAATTTTAAAAAGCTACTAAACATAGTTATTAGCTGCATGTAAGACACATGCCTTAATGAAGGTAAGGGAAATTTAAAAAATAGTGGAAGCCAGAAGAAGGACACCTGTCAGGCAATCACTAAAGAAACCTAGTGTGACAATATTGGATATAAGCACAATAGACTCTGAGGAAAAGCATTATTAGAAATAAAATTAGTCACACTGACAAAAGAGTTGACCTATTAGGAAAACATAAAACTTCTAAATTTGCACGTGTCCAGTAATTCATCCTGAAAATATATAAAACAAGAATTTCATAATACCACAAGGAGAAATTGACAGATGGGAAGTTTTGACATGTCTCTTTCAGTAACAATATGTTGGATGGTAATGTTATCAATTAGGATGCTTGTATAGCACAATTATTCACTGCCATATTGTGGATACATGTCAAGTATCACAGTGTAAGGTTGGAAAATATACATTCTTTGCACTCATTCAGTTTTCCCTGCAGCTCACTATTCAGTTGCCATAGTCTTCTTTGTGTGTGTCTGCTTGTTAGGTTGTGGAGTTCGTGATAGCAGAGAACACATCCTACTGTTCTCTGAATTTTGCAGCATAGTCTGAAAAGAGAAAAGTGTACTGCAGGAGCTGTAGAAATACTGCTAGAAAACATATTGAGTAAATGAATTTATGAAAATAGTAATTCATGTTTCTAAGTATTTTGATTTTAGTGCACTAGAAACTTATCTTAAGCAACATTTTTCCATCCTCCCAGTAATGCTACAAAAAAAAAGGGAGAAAAAAGTGGGGTTATAGATGGGCAGACAGCAGTGTATACTTGTGTTCTAGTAACAACCATGCTCTTGTCGCATGCTTTATCATGCTGTGACCTTTACCCTCCTAAGAGCCACTTCCTACTCTATGCCAGATAGAAATCCAGCTTTAAAATCTCTGAACCCTCCCAGACCTCTGATCCACCTTTGGTCATTTGATTGTCCCCATCTGAAGATTCTGAGCCTAGTGCTATACCACCTGCCTGTTCTCTCCTTCAGTCTTAGGAATCAGTTTCCGCTTTCCTGCTGTAGCCATGTTACTTGATATCCTTCTCTGGAGGAGCCAGTCCCTTTCTATTGTGACCCATAGCCATGATAATTGATACAGCGATTCCTCTGTATCTTACCAGCATTTTGCAATCTTGATTGTATTGGTTGTTTGTGACTCACTTGTCCATGATGCCACTTTAGTTCAGTAGTGATAATCTGAAATGTGAACCACAAGAATAGATTGAGAAGTCCAACAAGAGATTAAAGGGAGCACAACAGACCAGCAATTTTAACTGTTGTGAGAAAGAAAAATACAATATGGAATGAGCAGTGATTTTATCAGACCATGTCTGCAACAGGTAATGAAGCATGTTTCTGATTTATACTTGGTTTATGATGTTCAAAGTGCACCTACTTGCACTTGCATAATACATCACATGGTACGCCCTTCCGCCTGGCTTCTCTGGACTGGAAGGATTCCATTCATCATCATCATCATCATCAAAATCACCATCATCATCATCATCATCATCATCATTGTATTGTTTTTGTTGCCTTTGTTGTTGTTACAAATATTGTTTTTCTCTGTAATTCTTTTCAGCTGTCTCATTGGCATTAAAGAGTCAGGCTTGTATGGACATACCTTGAGGATATCCTCATAAGTAAAATAAATAGGTCACAGATAGGTAAATATTGCATCTTTTCTCTGGTATGAGAAAATAAAGATGTAAATGAGTCCTAGAATTGTATGTTATATATTGTGAAATAGAAAATGCTCAAAGTAAAATAGGGTGAAGGGCGAAAAATAATGAGATTATAACAAAAAAGTAAGGAAACAAATTTTATGTATATGGGAGGGCGGTAGGGTGGGTAGGGCTATGGGAAAAAATGAGAATTAAGTTGTGTCTTATACTGGTACAAATGCCTATTATGGAGTGCAGTCATGATGTGTATATGTAATGTACCAATAAAGATTAAAAAAAATAAATAAAAGAGTCAGGCTTGCAAAGGATATAAACATCCCAGCTTGAAGAAAGGTGTTATGGAGCCAAGGATTTAGCTCAGTAGTTCCAGCACTTGTCTTACAAGTGCAAGGTCCTCGGTTTAATCCTTGGTAACCACATACAACAAGGCTGAGCATGGTGACTCATGCCTACCAGTAATCAGTACCACATATCATAATGCCGGGTGTGGTGGCTCAGGCTTGTAATCCCAGCACTTGGGAGGCAGAGGCAGGAGGACTGCTGAGTTCAAGGCTGAGTTCCAGACAAGCCTGAACTACAAAGTGAGACCCTGTCTCAAGAGAACTAAAAAAGAAAAGAAAAAACAAAAAAAAAAAAAGAAAGAAAGGTGTTATGTAAATTCCGGGCTCTCTGTCAGTCCCAAAGCTAAAGTTCCAATGAAGAAATAGCAAACATCATTGTTCTAATCGGTAAGAACATCCAGGTGTTTTGTAACTGGACAGCTGCAGAGGGCAGGTGGAGGTCACTTGAGGATCCACCAGCACTGGTGGCACAAGATTTTCAGCCCATGTCACAATGCTCATCTGCTATTGTCAAGGCTACTCGCAAAGTACACAGCAAGAAGAGTATGAGCTGCGGTCTTGGGTTAGCAGAGGTCAGAATGT